>JAUTBS010099496.1:0-12893 GCA_032361285.1 Aequorea victoria | reverse complement strand
ATCGAGCTGTCGTTGTCCACCAAGATCTTGCGTACCTTATAGTTTGCAATAATCATGGTGAAGACTATGGGGTCATCATGTGGGTGTTGAACTCCATGAGCGTCGATATCTGAGAAGGTTATGATCTCATCGATCTTGATAGCCTTATTTGGACGATTAGCCACATATACCTCGTTCGGCCCCTCAGTCCACAATCTTCTAGAATGAGCCTTCCTAGAAGAACTACTTTCTCCCCCACCAGCGAACCCACTGGAGATTACTTAGACTTCCCCAACAAGATTCCCTTCCATGTCTCTGTTGGTAGGAGGGGGTCTGTCGTGCTGACCTCGAGACTCTTCTCTGTTCTGTCGACCGGCCAGGAACATATTTAGCCTTTCCCTCTAGACCAGGGCTTCAATCTGCTCCTTCAAGTCAAAGTAGTCCTCTGTGTTGTGGCCATGGTCTTTATGAAACTGGCAATATTTCTCCAAATTACGCTGGTTGGGTTGAGTCTTCAGTTTTTTCAGCCACCGCAGCTCAGGATCGTCCCTAATATGTAATAAAACTTGATCGACAGGGGTGTTCAGAGGAGTGTACTTCTTAAAATGACTGGTTGGTATCCGGAGCCGCTTAGAATTGGCTTGACTGTGTTGTTGACGGTCAGAGTCTTGGAATGTCCTCGGTTGGTCTGATTCATCTCTCTTCCTTCAGTCGTTCTTCTCCCTTTGATCACCCTTCTTGTTTGGCTCTATGGACCTGTCTTCTTTGGCATTCATTGCATCCTCATCGTTCATGTGTTTCTGTGCCTTCACGATGAGCTCGACCATGCTGGTCAGGAGTGCCTTTGACATCGAGAAAATGAACTTTGATAGCTGGAGGCCATCCATGAACGCCATTAGCTCCACCTTGTCATCAATACCATCCACCTTCAAAGTTTCGATATTAAACCGAGTCACGTAGTGACGTAGGGTCACAATTTTTCCTTGTTTAACATTGAGGAGGTATGTGGCCGACCTCAATTTTTGCTGGCCACCAATGAAGTACCCCACAAAGAGTTTACTTAACTAGGTGAATGAGGAGATGGACCCACTCTTCAATTTGTTGAACTATACGCGAGTTGATCCCTTCAAAGTGGTCGGGAATGCTCGACACATGATTTTGTCTAGGACTGCGTGCAGATGCATGTAGGCTTTGTATGTTTCTAGGTGGTTCAAGGGATCCTTCAGTCCGTCAAAGGCATCCATCTGAGGTATCCTGAATTTAAACAGTAGAGGTTCGGCCATAACTGCTGACGAGAACGGTAGATTCGTCCTCTACACCAGTTAGTCAACGACTACTACCATTTTTCCTTTCATGGCCGTCATCATGTTGTGGAGTTAGTCCTTGACTTCTTTCAGCTGGGCTTTCATGACAGTTGAGGCTTCGGTCCTCTCGAGCTGATTACCTTCATCTTGTCTGAGGGCCTGGTTTTGACCTTGGAGATGGGTTCTGATTTCGACGACCTCTTCCTTCTCATCAGGGTTATTCACCTCGCGGTTTTGCCTCTTTTCATTGGGTTGTTGAAGGATGGCCTTCGATCCTCCCTCGAGACGAGGAGCTCGAGGAGGCGGGGGAGGAGCAGGCAAAAGTCTCGCCTGCTCGTCGAGCCTCTGGTTAATAGCCTGGTTTTGGCGAATCAGGCCCTGGATCAGTTATGTTAATCTCACAATTGTTGTTCAACGTTGGGCTGTTGTTCCCCTTGGGGGTTGATTTGGTCGCAATTCTCTTCGGAGGCCATCGACCTTGTGGCCACCGTTCAGATTGCAAACAACCGTGGAAAGGAAGAATGATAAATCAGTCCCAGAGACGACGCTATATGTTGGTGTCTGAATCTGAACGGCTCCTCATGATCTACAATATCCTACAAAATGTGAGAATCTAGACACCAGTTGGGTGCCGGCCTATGATCCTCCAATACTTAAGTCAGCGAAAAGGTAGTAGATAATAATTGTAGCCTGTAGAAAAATATAGAATGTGAGACTGTATGTAAAAGTATAGAAAAATGACATACCTTTGGAGTATGTAGGTAGTAGTTATATATAGAGATGCAGACGCGTGGATCCTGAAATATGATAGAGGTAAATCCTTGATTTACTTGACCTGGGAGAGATCTTTGGAATATGGTAGAGGTAGATCCCTAATTTACCGACCCGAGCGAGATCTTTGGGATACGTGATGATCTGATCCCTGATTCTCCGCTGGAACAATTACTGAAATGATCTTGGGAGAGATCATCGGTGTTGATTTCGGAGTTTGCTTTTACTAGTGCTTGGCTCGGTCATTCCGGTTGACTGACCGAGCGTGTAGTCTGACCGAGCAAGTCTTTTCGGGTAAATTACTTGTTAGATCTATTAAACAAAATCTATATTGAATAATAAAAAATAAATAAAATATGAGTTTTTAGAGAATAAAGTCTTATTTGGTAAAAAAAATTATAAATTGACTTATTGATTTAAATGACAAGAAGTCAACTACATGCTTTATTAATAAATTTTAAAAACCACCTTTTAGAATAAATCATTTAACTTATTTTCTTTAATATAGAGCCGAACAAGAATTTTTTTATATTCTTCAAAATAAAAATATTTTTAGTTTTGGGTAAAATAAATATTTGTGTACGTGTGAAAAAACTGACTATTTACAAAGGCTTACAAATAATAAGAAATTTCTCACGATCATGTATGAAAAGTTTTCTCACACCTTTCGGATTTTTTTTACACTAAGAAATTTCTCATACCTTTCACAAATTCTCGAAGTACGCGAATTTCTTTATACATTTTTTTAATTTTATTGTTCTTAATTTTGAATATATATATATATATAATGAAAAAACTCTTATTGTTTAAAAACATTTCACACAATGAGAAATTTCTCATATATTTTGGAGTGTTTTGGGGTGTCTTGAGAAAACAAAAAAATAAATAAGTAAAAGGAAGCTAAATAAATCTTAAAGGAAGTGTAATAATATATTTTGTATGATTTTGTCAAAAAATAAAAAATAAAATAAAGAAGTAAAGGATAACAAAAAAATTCACGTAGGCCCAACATTTGGGACCTGGTTTTTGTGAAATGATTAGGAATGATAATTTTCTCTACCCGTCCTGTCCTGTCCTACCCTGCATGTTTCTATTTTAAATTTTTTTTGATTTTTTTCATCCCGATAATATATGGAGCGGAGACAGTATTTACTTGCTCTGCCTTGATTTTCTCTGCCTCGCCCTTGATTTCATAAAAAATATATTTTTATATATAAATACATAGATAAAGTTTATTTAAAAAAAATAATAAGATTAAAACATAAAAATATTACTCATTTTTATCTTTATTTCATATTTTAATTTTAATCATTCATCAATTATTATTTTTTTACTTACTATATTATCTCTAATTCTTATTAATATTATCTTTCTAAAGTTTACAAAATATCTCGATAAATTTTCGTTCCGACCCGTCCTGTCTCCGCTTGTTCCCGACGTTCTCTCCCGTCCCTGCCCAAAAAATAAGGGATGGTGATGGAACGCCATATTCCCGCTCCGTCCCATGACCATTCGTAGAAAGGATGACGATCCAATTGGGTGTTGGGGTGCGTGTGTAGACACCTCAATTTTGACTAACTCGCGTATAAGCTTGTTCGGTTTGCTTCCGATGGTGAGTGCATACGTAAGCCGTGTCGAAGAAAACTCCGTGTAGGTTCGAGAGTCCAAGAAATACCCCAAGACAACCTAAAGCACTCCAATGCACCCCTAAACACCTAAAATACCAAAAATATCCCTCGGTGTAGCCTCCCAACCAGGCGAGCGCCACCTTCCAAGTGGCGCACACCACTTCTCTCCAAAAACCCTACGCCACTTCAAACCCTAAGCCACCTTCAACCTGGCACGTGACACCCCCAACATGGCGCACGCCACCTTCCACATGGTGCAAGCCACATTTATCAGGCGCGTGCCACATTTGAGAAGAAACTTCTATCTTTTTGGCAGATTCCTCACCCAAAGTCTATAAAAAGAGACCTTTCCCCTCTGTTTCAAGGATCTAAAAATTTGTAAGCATTAAACCTCTGCCGAATTAGAAACCCGAAACAAACAACTCTCAAACTTCTACAAAATTCGGGGTTGGACTTTGAAACTGGAGTAATTAAAACAACATAAACCCTTGCATTGGATTGACTCTGAGAATTCGAAGACCGCACAGAAGGCTTCCCAAGATAGGACACACCGTATTTGAGGAAAGCTAAGGAACTGCTTGAAACTTAACTTTTTGGCCGGAATATACAACAAGCTTCATTTTCTCATCTCTTTCCTCTTTCCTCTATCTTTTTATCTGAGTTTCTTTATATTCGGTAAAAGGGGAGAAAGAGATCATTGGTCTCGTTCTTCGCAGTTCTGTTTTCATTTCTGTTCAATCATATTTTCTCTTTTCTTAGAAAAACATGTTTTTCCTTTTGCTTAGCTTTTAATTACGTAAAAATGGATGAAACATAGGATTTAGACTATGTGTTGAAGATTCTATGTGAAATGCTTCATTTTCTTTCTTTTTTCCTTATATAAAAATACATTTGCACACAAAGCACACTGTTTTCTCAAAATAGTAGTCTCTTTTGGATCTCCCAATGTCGAGCTCATTCTTCTATAGTGACGCGCACCACTGCTAGAGTGTCCAAAAGTGGTGCACGCCATATCTAGTTGGCGCGCGCCAGGTGATGAGGTGGCGTGCGCCACCTCTGTTAAAACCAGTCACTTTCAGTAGCTTTTCTATATTTTTTTTTTGTTTAACAGTATATTTTTCTATGTATAAACTGCATTGATGTGTTACTATCCCCCATTTAACATGCAATTAAGTGTGAATATGCACAGAAAACTTTAGTTTTAGATTGAGTTTTACTTTCTTGTTTGCTTTTATATGATCTTTCTTCAAGCCCCGTTCTATATATGTTATTTTTGATAAATTTAAGACAAAAATAAAAAAAATGGTTAAATAGAGGCCAATTTTTGAATCGGGCGAGAGGGGTGCCTAACACATTCTCCTTTTGTATCCTAGCTCCCGAACCATTATCACTGGTAACGACAGACTAGTTTCTTGAAAGTTTTATTTTCTTGGTTTTCCATTAAAAATCAAGTGGCGACTTTAATTGTGCGACCTTTAACACGGACTCATTTGGGGGCTCTCTTTTCAAAATATAAAAACCCTACTCTTTCTTTTAAAAATCCTAAAACTGAGAGTGTATTTTTTCACTTTTTCAAAGAATGAGGGTGAGTGAGTTTTTTCCGAGAGGGTTCCTCACAGTGGTGACTCTACTGGGGATAAGCCGGATAAGTCGGGCACCTCTTGCACCCTTTCTTTTGTTTTTAGCTGTAGAAAGATAAGTCTCGACGAATAAGCCGAGCTGTGCTCGCAACTCTTTTTTTCCATTTGAGATGAAAATCTCATCGGATAAGACGGGCTTCTCCCGCACCCCCTATTATTTTGTGTTTTGCAGTAGAGATTCAGAGTTTCGACGGATAAGCTGGGCTCCTCTCGCACCCTTTCTTTTGTTTCTTGCCGTAGAGAGAAAAATCTCGACAGATAAGTTGGGCTCCTCCGCACCTTTATTTTTCTTCTGGCCGTAAAAATTCGAAATCTCAACGGATAAGTTGGGCTCCTCTCACACCTTTATTTTGTTTCTTGCCATAGAGATGATAGTTTCGACGGATAAGCCGGCCCCCTCTCGCACCTTTATTTTGTTTTTTGCTGTAGAGATTCAGAGTCTCGACGGATAAGCCAGGCTCCTCTCGCACCCTTTCTTTTGTTTTTTGCCGTAGAGAGAGAAGTCTCGACGGATAAGACGGGCTCCTCTCGCACCTTTATTTTGTTTCTTGACGTAGAGATTTAGAGTCTCGACGGATAAGATAGGCTCCTCTCACACCCTTTCTTTTATTTTTTTCCGTAGAGATGAAAGTCTCGACGGATAAGCCGAGCTGTGCTCGCACCCTTTTGCCGCTCGAGATCCATAATCTCGACGGATAAGATGAGCTGTGCTCGCACCCTCTTTTGCTGCTCGAGATCCAGAATCTTGATGGATAAGCTGAGTTGTGTTCACACCCATTTGCCGTTTGAGATCTAACATCTCATCGGATAAGTCAGGCTGCTCCCGCACCCTTTTTTATTTTCTCTCTCTGAAATCTTTGAGAATCCTGAGGTATTGAGACTGTTCCAATGCTCTTGTAAGCCGGGTTTTCTTTTCCCACGACCTCCTCTTAGGCCTAGAGATCCAGAATCTCAACGTCCTCTTTTTTGTTTAAATCGGGTGTTAACACCCGCACTCTTTGTTTCTCTCACTCGGAATTTTTTGAGGAAATCTCGAGTTCTTTTATCGTCGAGCTAAGGTTCCACGTATCTTTTTTCGTTTAAGTCGGGTTTCATTATCCGCACTCTTTTGTTCTTTTTTAGGATTTCTACGTGCTCATTTGCTGGGTCTTGGTCACCTGCCTTATTTTTGCTGTAGCTTGGTTTTTCTATTTTGCTTTTCTCGTAAGGTCGTCATAAGCTGCAAGCATCTTACATATACGATTTGATTCATTTCCATCTCTCCTCTATCTATTAGGAGTTATCATTGTTTTCTCAAGCTTTAACATCACGCCCGTCTGGACTCGTTTATCGAGTCGATGACTTAAAAGATAAAATTTCAAACTAGACAGTACAACAATGACAGGAGATAGCAAGATTAGTGCTGCATTGATCCGAACTCTGTCGAAGATGCAACGGATTCTGGAGGGCATGACCCTCATGCTCTAGAATCAGACCCAGACCCAGGCCCAGGCTCAGTGTTAGGCAGAGATCCGAGCCCTCCAGTTCAATCAGGTTATGAGAAATCCACAAGATGAGGTAGTAAACGACCCTATTTGGGAAGGAGATCAGTATGGCGCATATCCTCTGAGAGATAAACCTACTGCTATCATTCCCGATGTTGTTCTACCCGCTGTTGCTGCTGCAATAGATCCGACCTTAGCTTGAGAGGCCCTACTCTCTGAAAACATTGACAGGATGGAAAAGGTACTAAGGAAAGCCAAAGGGGTCGATTAATATATGCTCGACATTGGAGGACTCTGCCTCTTTCTCGATGCCAAGCTGCCCAAAAAATTTAAGATGCCCGATATGGAAAAATTTGACAGTACTGGGGATCCTCGGATTCACCTACGGATGTACGTCGGTACCTTATTCCCCATGGGCATCGATGACCAGTTGAAAGCACAGCTCTTCCACAGGCCCCTCTCAGGAGCTGTTCAATGATAGTTTCTAACCTTAGAAGCCACCTGAACCAAAACTTGGGAGGATATTGCTATTGCGTTCGTCGGGCAGTACAATTACAACGTCCAGTTGGACGTAACAATGAGGGAGCTAGAGACCACCAAACAGAACATCTGAGAAACTTTTGTTGACTTTCTGACCCGATGGAGGGGTAAAACAGCAAAGATGACCAACTAGCCTACAGAAAAGGAATAGGTCCGGATGGTAGTGAAGAACTTGCAATCCCAATTTAAAAAGTACCTCATCACTCAGGCGATCATGACTTTTCGAGCAACTATTTGATGTGAGAATCCAGATTGAGAATGCCCTTCAGACATGAGAAATTGAGAGAACAAAAGCTAGAACAGAAGCAGACACAAGTCAGCAAAAACTTTGGAGGCCTTATCAGGGTCAAAACAACTCTAGGCCAGCCAAAATTCACCCCATAATAACATGCCGACGATCGCGAAAGTGAACCTTCTTAACCCTTAGCTAGGACAGGCTAGACCATCATTTCTACCGAGACCTTTTCAGAGAGTATTCACTCAGCTGAGTGTACCGCTCTCCGTGTTATTCACAAGGTTGATAAAGAAAGGACATCTTAAGCCCCTCGATCCAATGCCTCTTCCCGATCCACTCCCAAGAAGATTTAACCCTAGATTATAATATGAATACCATAAGAGTCCTGAGCACTCCATCAACTATTGTATAAAGTTTCAGCACACGATTCAAGACTTAATTGATAACAAGGTGGTCCCGCCCCCAACGGTGGTCAAGCCTAATGTTACAACCAATCCACTGCCGAATCACATAAACCCACCCCTCGAAATCTAAACCATATCCATACAGTTTCACCCTGCTATGATCCCAATATCTACATCTTATCGGAAGAGGCTGTTAGACCAAGTCCACATCTACAAGAAGAGAACTCTCTATGCTCTTTAGACGTGCTCTTTAGACGTAGAGGGGACTCTGTATATAGAGAAAATGATCTAGTATAGTTGGAGGATGCAGAAGAAATGCTCGAAGAATGGGAAAATATGATGACGAATGAGGAGGCACGTGGAGTTTGCCTTCTACGACCTGAACGTAGATACTGGTAATGATGGTTGGCTTTTTTTGGATGAGTCAGGAAATAAAGGTATAAATAACCAATTAGAAGGAAATGAGGGTTAGAATAACCCTCATGATGATGACCTTTCTACCTCTGGCACCTTACCAGATGATAGTGTAAAATAGGCAGACACAAATGAATCAAAAAAGGAATTAGAGGGGAATCTAGAGAATACGGGATCAAGAACAGATAAAGAAGAAAATACAAGAATAGATAGAGAAGAAGAGACAGGAACAACTAGAGGAACAGAAACAAGAGCAGAGACAGGAACATAGATAGAGACAGGACTAGGAGAAATAACGAGATCAAGAAATGACTTGGGATTAGAACCCGAGAAAGAATCTAACGGCTAGACTCAAACTGGGTCTAAGAAAATTCGGGAGTCGAACAAACCGGGGAACAAAGAAAAGAATAGGGGAGCCGGCGATGTAATAGGAATCGAGCCCACTGATGTCAAAACTACCGAGAATGAGACTAAGAGCAAAGACACGTAGAATGCCAACCTAAATATCATGTCTGAAGAAAGAGAAGGCATTCTAGAGCTTTTTGTTCTCAATGATGATATTTAGGAATACTTAAGGACCGATGACAGTTGGAGAGACGAAGAACTGTGGGCGGTAGAAGAAATAAACTGCCAAGAGGAAGAGAAAGAACAAGGCCTGACCCCAGAAGAAAAGTCAGAAACTAACACAGACCACCCAACAACCAACAAAGGAAAAGAGGAAGCAACAGAAGATGATCTGTGGAGATTAGAAGGACTAGACTTGTTCGAAGTAAACACTGCTGCAGATCTATGGGATGGTCTGTGGGACTCTAAAGAAGAGGTCGAGCATTTGACCAGGAGTGGAAGACACTTTAAACCCATTTACCTGGAGAAAGGTGAAGCTAGATAGCCTGCAACAGAAGCTAGAGAAGAAGATGATGCTGTAATAAAACAGCTCAAGAAGATACAGGCTAAGCTGAGTATTTGGGGGCTACTGATGGCATTCCACAAATATAGGCAAGCCGTGCCGAGAGTTCTAAGAAAAGACAACATCTTCATTGACACTACTCCTGAATAGCTAGTAGGAATGGTTGCTCTTACTCAGCTGAATAATGTCTTTTTTTTCACGGAAAAGGATCTACATGCCTAAGGATCTCTGCATAACTAGCCCCTCCATATAATAGCTAAGTGCCTCAAAAAATAGGTACCTGTGGTGTTAATCGATAATGGGTCAGCACTGAATGTCTGCCCACTCAGAAGAGTGCACTATCTCGGATTAAAAGAGCAGGACTTCATGCTAACTACCCAGTGGGTACGAGCCTATGATAATACCTGCAGGAACGTGTTGCGGGTAGTCAAGTGTGCTGTTGCCCGAGGACCCACTGAAAGTGAGATAAAATTTCACATACTGGGTGTACCGGCCTTCTTCAACCTGTTGTGCAGGCAGTTCCATCCACTCTCCATCAAAAGGTCAAAATGATAAGGGATGGGGCTGCCTTGACTAATTTTGGTAAATCAAGCATCCAGACACCTGCCACTGATGACACCCATTTGCTTGAAATACAGCACGGGGAAGAAGATCTCACCCTAAGTGGTTTTGAATTCGATGAATCCGCAACTATTTAGACTTGATGGCTGAAGAGTAACGATACATAAAACCTTGGGCGGTTACGATGATGGAAAAAATGTCATACTTCCTAGAGTCCAGGACTTTGCTAAGGAAAGAGTAGAAGCACAGAGGAAGGCATGGGTCAAAAGAAGCAAGACAAAATATCTGACCCCGCTGCCAGCCTATAGGCCTCTAAATGAGCAGTTTGTAAAGGAATGAGAGACTTTTCCGTGCTATGAATTTTTGGAACCATGGATTAACGAGGTCTGGGCAAAAGACACTCGACCTGGAAATATTCTTTGAACATCAACTGATAGATAGCGAGCCCGAGAAGGACGAGACAGAAGACGAGGGCATAACAGAGAAAATGTGCGGGAAAGACTGAATCGAGGACCTTAAGGAATTCACGTTGGGGCCACTCTTTGAGAGAGCAGCTCCAATACACGCAAAAGAAGACGTGGAGGAGATCGCCATGTTGGGCAGCGACGAGCCAGTCGACTACTCCAGCTTAATAACGAATATAATGTTTACGAATACAATATTTTGGATGATGTAGATAGTGAGTCAGAGTCTGAGTCAGACTCGTCTACATCTACATATTCAGAGTCCAGTGGTGAGTCCATCGAGCATCCACCTATTGGGGTGTCTCGGTCTTCTATTTCAGCTCAATATACGTAAAAATCTATAACCTTCGCTGTTGATAATAATAATATGAAGAATTATTCTGGTTACCCTGTTGTACTTCCATTTGAATGTTTGAATTTTGACTCAAATGATTTTGATGGGGCTGTTCCCCAGGAACTAAAACTTTTAATTGAAAAAAAGAAAAAATGTGCGCTAAACCTTTAATTGAAGAAACCTTTTCAATAAATCTGGGTACTAAGAAGGATCCCCAAATGGTCCAAATTGGTTTTGCTGTGTCAAATGAAGAATGTGATCCATTAATCACATTATTAAAGGAATTTAAAGATATCTTTGCATGGTCATACGCAGACATGCCCAAAATTGACTCATAAATCGTCCATCACAGAACTCCCTTCTACCCCAATGCCAAACCAGCGAAACAAAAGCTAAAATGTGTAAGACCTAATTGGGACCTGAAGATGAAGGAGGAAGTTACCAAACAAGTGAACGCTGACTTTTTTCAGGTGACAGAGTACCCCCAATGGGTTGCTAATATTATTCATGTGCCAAAGAAAGACGGTCGCGTGCGAGTTTGTGTTGACTTCTGCGATCTTAACAAGAATAGTGTCACGCCCCGCCCCGAGGCACCGGGCACGGAACGCGAGGGAAACAAAACTAAACCATCTCGCCTTTCAACTCCAACTCAAATTGCATTAACATACAAGGAATCCTTCATATATATAAATATTTTTTTTTACATAACACAACTTTACATGACAAGAAGGCACTCCGGCCACTTATCTCATATTTCAGTTACAGACCAAAATAAAATACCAACTGGAGTATATCTCCATGGACCCAGACTCAATCCTAATCTTGCAGTGGACCTGACCGTGCACATCATTCGTCTGTACCTATTACAAAGATCTGTGTGGGGGTGAGCTATAATCCACGTGCTCACCGATCACTTGCAATAGCATTATAAATGGCACAATGAAAGAAAACATTTCATCACTTTGAAAGCAAAGGTAACTTTTTACAAAACATAACTTTTCTCATAAAAGGTTCCAAGTTGTCAACTTTTCACAAATCACCTCATAGAAGAGGGTATTCCAAGTATTAATCCGTTTCCAATCTTTCTATACTTTCCACCTTCAATTCATTATTTCTCTTAGAAAAATATTGTTCATCATCTTTTCATTCATTATCTTTTCGTTCATTATCCTTCAAAAGACAATCTTTTATTTTGTCAGCATTCACCTCTTAGTGGAGGAATTTCAATAATCATAACATCATCTCCTCTCAGTGGATGATTTCCCAACAACCACCTCTCAACAGAGGATTTTCCATATCATTTTCGTTTATTCACTTAGTAGTGATAATTACGTCTTTTCATTTCACACATCCAGTTAGTAGTGGTAACATAATCATCCCTTTATTAATCATACTTTCTCATAAATCCTTGGGTTGTATTAACCTCCCAACTAGGAGTTGTTGCAGTACTGCGCCCCTGAATATCCCGCCTACTCAGTGGACAGTGCTAAAGATAATTCGCCGGTTCCACTTAACAATGCTCAGTGGTAGAGCTGAGAATGTCTCGACCTACTCAAAGGACAGAGCTATAGCATTCCCCCAACCATCATTTATCACAACAAGGCATAAAGCCATAATTAATAACTTATTATTTATAATGACATATACCCGCTCCATGAACGGATGTTGAAATATAGTCTCATGACACTCACCATATATTATCAAGGTTGTCGTGATACAGATATCATATACATTAATTATTTATCCAAAGTTTTGTTTAGATTATTTATAATGACCTACACCCGCTCCATTCGTGGACTGCGAGATGTAGTCCCGAACACACATTAATATGTACAATATTGGCATACACCCGCTCCATTCACGGACCACGAGATGTAGTCCCGAACATCCATTAATTATTTTTCCTTAATCTCAATTGTTGACCCAAGGGCTATTCAATCATATCCTATCCTTGATTTTGACTTATAACAATAATTGATTTGATGTTTACTAATGTTTATTTGTGAAAAAAAGTTATTATTTTTCATGATTTAAAAGTAAATATATCAAGATAAATAGTTGCTCCTTGTAGGACATTTTCGGATAGCTCACAAGAAGAAACATAACTAAATTATCTTTGTTTCAAAGTGTTACCTTTAGCACATGAGTCGGCACAAAGTGCATTAGAAGACAGTTGATGAAGGCCATGAAGAAGTGTCGACACAAGTGAATAAAGTGTCGACACCTTG
>JAUTBS010099385.1:0-12896 GCA_032361285.1 Aequorea victoria | reverse complement strand
TGAAAAATAATAAATTGATATTTTTTTTGTGTAAAATAGTTCATTGATAATTAATTTTAAAATATTAAAAGAAAAAATAAAATGTTTAAATTTTTTTATGAAACATCAATTCTCTACTCTTTTTCAACCATTAGATTAAAAAGATCTCAACCATTAAAATTACCACATAAAATAAATGTCACATCGACCCTTGCTAGGCTTTTTGTACAGTAAATATAAAGGTATAGTTTAATTTAAGGGGTTGGAAGCAACAGAACTTGGTAGAACTTGAACAATGACCTTTTTAAAATAATAATAAAAAATTCTTAAAATTTGGAACCATAACAAATCGGTAAAGAAGAATATGGGTCACCACCCCGAAAATTGTCCATGAATTGTGCAAGGACGGCAATACTTGACATGCTAATTGGTATTTAATAACCAATCATAAATTATTATGTCCCATATTAGTAGGTAAAATACAATATAAAAGTAATTAGCTCTCACTTCATTAATAAATCACATTCGAAGAAGGATTGTAGGTAAAAATTCATCTGCTCACTATTCCCAAAGTCAACCGTGAGTAAGGGTGTGTGAAAACTTCTTTTAAATAGATTTTTTTGTTTTTTTTTTTTTTTAATTTTAGTCTAAATATTCTATATTGTTCTGGTCACAAATAATAGAAAAAGTAAAGATTTTAGACCAAATAAGGGGAGAAAAAAGATAAAATAAAAAATAATCTATTTTCAGTAAAAGAATTACAGCTTATTTTTTGAAGTAATTTTTTTATATTTATAAAATTATTTTTATTTTTTTAAAATTTGTCATGACGAAAAGAATATAAAAAATTAAAAAATTGAACACAAATGTAAAAAAAAAAATATGAAAAAGATAAAAATAAACTATTTGAAAGATTGTCCCAAACTGGTTAAATTTCTTTTCATTTTTCTTCTTTTTATTTTTGTTAATTTTGAGCAATTGTGATCTACTTCGGTCATACTTTGATAATCGAAAATGTATAGATAATTCATACAAAAAATCAAATTCACATGTAGTTCTCAATGTATAGACATTCATATAAAAAATTGCATTTATTGAATATCGTTAAGTACATTACTAAATTATATTTGTGATAAGTATGAATTGATCAGTCAGTCCAATTCGACCGACAGGGGTGTAATTGAACATCAAAAAACGATTGAGAAAAAAATAATAAAAAAGAATAAAAGTCATCTTAGCCGACCAAGGCCGAGCTCCCAGCAATAATCAAAGGCTGACCAGAAGCAACCGCTCAATCCGTAAACTCGGTCGAACAATCTACCGGGTCGGACAACCTGCTCAGTCAACTCGACTGACCAAGGAGAGCACCCATAAGGGACTCCAAAATCAACGCCGACAAATTAGGGATCGAGTCAACAGGTATCCCGAAGATACCGCTCGAATCAGAGAAGATCTCATCGGATCCCAAAAGATCAGGGATCCATCCCCTTCGTATCTCGGATCTCGTGCTCCCACATCGCTATAAATAACAAATACCTACAGACTCCAAAGGTACGTCATTCTTGAGATATCATACAGTTTCTACATTCTACATTGATTATCAACTGTCTATCCGCTGACTTTAGCATTGGAGAACAATAGGCTGGCACCCCACCTGTGTTTATGTTCTAACATTTTGCAGGATCATAGCGGAGAAGAAGAAGAAGCCTCCCAACGACTTCGTGGGCACTACCGACTACTCAGCTGATAAGAGGAGGACCGTTCAGATTCAGACACCAACATTTGACGCCGTTTGTGGGAACGATTGATCATTGTTCCTCTCCCTAGTGTTTCGTAATTTGAATGGTTGCCACACGATCTATGGCCTCCGAAGGACATCGTCACCAGAGCAACCCTCAAGGGGACCCGCCACCTAATGTCGAGCAACAATTGAAGTATTTGAATCAACTAATCCAAGACCTGGTTCACCAAAATCAGGCAATCAACCAAAGACTCGATGAACAAGCCCGGCTCCTGCCCATTCCTCCCCTTCCCCCTCAGATTCCTCATCCTGAGAACAGGCAACTAGTAGTCCAACAGCCCCACGACCGAGGGCAATGCCAAGAAGAGGAGGAGCCGAATGAGAATGAAGACATGGTTTAGAGCAGGGCTCGCCCTCAGAACAGAGACCAAGTTTCCAAACGAACTGAGGGCTTCCATCCCGAGAAGACTAAAGACTCCACTGCTATGGAGGTTGAACCGAGGGAAGTTAAGGATCAACTCAACAACGTGATGGCGACTATGAAGCGAAAGATCGCAGTGGTTGTCAACGAGCTCGTCCAAAGGACAGACTTACCATTCTCCTGGGCCATTATGGCCGAGCCCCTACCGTCTAAATTTAGGATGCCACAGATAGAAGCCTTCGACGGGCTGAAAGACCCCCTGGACCACCTGAAAACGTACAAAGCCTACATGCACCTCCATGCAATCCCAGACGAGATCATGTGTCGAGCCTTCTCAACCACACTAAAGGGGTCAGCTCGCGTATGGTTCAGCAAGCTAAAAAGTGAGTCCATCTTCTTGTTCACCCATTTAAGCAAATTGTTCGTAGGGCACTTCATTGGTGGCCAACGACATTTAAGGCCATCCACATACCTTCTCAATGTCAAACAAGGGAAAACCGAGACCCTACGTCACTACGTCACTCGGTTTAATGTCGAAACTTTAAATGTGGATCACATTGATGACAAATTAGCATTGACAATGTTCATGGGTGGCCTCTATCCCATAAAATTTATCTTCTCGCTGGCAAAGGCACCACCGACCAGCATGATCGAGCTCATCGTGAAGGCCCAGAAGCACATGAATGCGGATGGTGCTCTGAATGCCCAAGAGGACCGATCCTCTGAACCGACCAAGAAAGGTGAACATACAGAGAAGATCGACCAGAGGAAGCGAGATGAGACAGACTGGCTAAAATAGTTCTGAGACTCTGATCGGTTGCAACACGGTCAGGCCGATTTCAAACGGCTTATAATACCGACCAGTCGCTTCGAAAAATATACACCCCTGAATACTTTTATCGAGCATGTCCTTTTGCAGATCGGGGATGACCCCGAGCTGTGGTAGCCAAAAAAGCTTAGCTCTCAACCAAACCACTGTAATCCTGACAAGTATTGTCGCTTCCATAAGGATCACGGGCACAACACCGAAGACTACTTCGACTTAAAGGAGTAGCTTGAGGCGCTAATCCAGAGAGGAAGGCTCAACAAA
This sequence comes from Aequorea victoria, assembly GCA_032361285.1. NCBI lineage: Eukaryota > Metazoa > Cnidaria > Hydrozoa > Leptothecata > Aequoreidae > Aequorea > Aequorea victoria. Next base: position 9,665 of record JAUTBS010099385.1, on the reverse strand, counting down.
TTCCTAGCCGGTCGGCAAAACTGGGAAAATTCTCGTGGCCAACAAGATAGGCCACCACCGCCCCCTAGGGATGAAGACAAGAATCTTCCGGGCGAGGTCTGAGTGATCTCAAGAGGATTCGTCGAAGAAGGAGAAAGTGGATCTTTCAGAAAAGCCCACTCCAAATGCCTCAGGACCGAGGGTCCCAGTGACGTCTGCATAACCGATCGATCGGGCAAGGCTGCAAAAATCGAGGAGATCACAACCTTCTCCGAAGTCGACGCCCGAGGAGTCTAGCAGCCACATGACGACCCCCTGTTCTTCACCATGGTCCTTGCCAATTACAAAGTACGCAGAATCCTGGTGGACAACGGAAGCTCGGCCGATATATTGTTCCTCAACGCCTTCGATCAGCTCAATATAGGCCGAGAGAAACTGCACCCGGTCAAATCACCCCTTATAGAGTTCACTGAAAAAAAGATACAATTGTTGGAGTTGATCAAATTTCCCCTTACAATCGTCTCTAGCCCAAAACAGGTAACTCAAATGGCCAACTTCTTAGTGGTGGATTATGAGTCAGCCTACAATGTCATCCTAGCACGACCAACTCTCAATCAGCTAAAAGCCGTAACTTCAACCTATCATCTCATGCTCAAGTACCCGACCGAGCATAGAGTGGTAGAATTTTCTGATGACGAGACCACCGTCTGAGAGTGCTACAGTACCTCCCTTAGAGGGCCCAAGTTGAAAGAGACATTGACCCTCGATGCCACGGAGGTTGAGACGAAGAACTCATTCAAAGAGGAGAACCAGTGGAAGAGCTCATCAGAATCAGCATAGACTAAAGCAGGCCAGACAGGGAAGTCCAGATCGGATCAACCCTTTCACCTTATATACAGGCCAAGTTGATCCAATTTTTAAAGAGGCATCAATCCATCTTCGCATGGACGCACAAATACATGACTGAGATCAGCCCTAAGGTGATCACTCACCATCTATCTGTTGATCGGCTCCACAAGCTGATCAAACAAAAACAACGAATCTTTTCCAAGAAAAGGAACGAGGCTATAGAAGTTGAAGTCGAGCGACTGTTGAAAGCCGAGTTCATTCAGGAAGTACAATACCCCGACTGGCTAGCCAATGTAGTCCTGGTGATGAAATTGAACGGTAAGTGGAGGATGTGCATTGACTTCACCGACCTAAACAAAGCTTTCCCGAAAGACAACTACCCCTCCCTCAGATTGTCCATCTAGTGGATTCCACCAGTGGCTATGAACTCCTCAGCTTCACGAACGCTTTCTCAGGTTATAACCAGATCTTAATGAATGAGGCCGACCAGGAGAAGACCTCATTCATCACAAATCGAGGGATCTATTGCTAGAGAGTTATGCCCTTCAACCTCAAGAATGTTGGGGCAACTTACCAACGCCTCGTCAACCTTATCTTCAAGAGGCAGATCAGAAGAAATGTGGAGGTCTACATCGACGACATGTTGACCAAGAGCAGAGAAGCTGTCGACCACCTCACGGGTCTCGAAGAAACTTTCCAAGCATTACGTGATTTCAACATAAAGTTAAATCTAGCCAAATGCACATTCGGGGTGTCGGGGGGCAAGTTCCTCAGACTCATGGTTAGTAAACGGGGGATTGAGGCTAATCCTGAGAAAATTAAAGTCGTTCTGGAGATGCAGTCCCCGAGAACAACCAAATAAGTACAAAAACTAACCGGTCAGTTAGCAGCCTTAAATCGATTCATATCCAAGGCGACCAACCAATGTGCACCTTTCTTCGGTGTCTTGAAGAAAGTATTTAGCTGGACAGAGGCATGCGAGCATTCGCCGACCTCAAATTATATTTGACCTCTCCCCCACTACTCTTCTGAGCAGTGCCCAGAGAAGAGCTCTTACTCTACTTGGCTGTCTCACAAACAGAAGTAAGCTCGGCTCTCATTCAGGAAGACACAGGGGCCCAAAAGCCCATCTACTACACAAGCCGAGCATTCTAGGGAGCAGAGTACAGATACCCTTGGGTAGAGCAGCTGGCATTCGCCTTGGTCATCTCAGCCAGACAGTTGCGCCCATACTTCAAAGCTCACACCATAATTGTGCTGACGGACCAACCATTACGACACATACTACAAAGGCCAGAGACCTCAGGTCGCCTCGCGCAGTGGTCAATGGAGCTAGGCGAGTTCGACATCCAATACCGACCACGACCGACAATCAAAGGGCAAGCAGTGGCAGACTTCATCGCAGAGTTCACGGTCGAGACCCCATCCGTCGAGCAGTCCATCAGAGGTCAATCCCTCGACAACTGACCCAGAAGCCGAGGTAGCCTTCGACGCTTATCAGGTATGGACGATAAGCATGGATGGGTCTACAAACTAATTGGCCAGTGTCGCTGGTCTCATCCTCATCTCCCCATAAAAAGATAAATTGGAATATTCCATGCATTTTAGTTTCCGAACGACCAATAACGAAGCTGAGTACGAGACTGTTATAGTCGACATCAGATTGGCACTAGCATTGGGGGCAACACAAGTCAGAATCCTTAGTGACTCACAGCTAGTGGTCGGTCAAACCCAAGGACAGTACGAAGCATGATAAGATCGAATGAAAGCTTACAAAATCATCACTGAGGAGCTGAAAGTTCAGTTTGACAAGTTCTTAATTGAGAGAATCTCTAAGGATCACAACCAGCGAGCTGATGATCTCGCTCGGCTGACCTCAGCTCTCGAGGGGCAGATGGGTAGAGGGGTATTAACAGAGTACCTGACCCAGCTGAGTATCGCTCAGAATGAGACACCACTACCAGTAAGCTTGGTACCAGTTTGTATAATCTGGGCATAGAGCATAATCAACTTTTCCCGAGACAGTCAATTACCTATCGACCAAGCTTAAGCCAAAAAATTAAGGTACCGAGCAAGCAAGTATACACTCATTGATGACGTCTTCTACAAATACGGCTTTTTAGTATCCTACCTAAGGTGCATCTCAAAAGAAGAATCTAAGTACGTAATGAAAGAAGTACACGAAGGGGTATGCAGAAATCACTCGGGTGCTCGGGTCCTATCAGAAAAAATCCTAAGGGCTGGCTACTACTGGCCCACCATACAAAAAGATGCCGAGGACTTTGTCAAGAAGTGTGACAAATGCCAAAGATTCGCAACAATTCCTAGGCATCCACCGAAAGAACTCACTATAATCACCACCCCATGGCCATTTGTCCAATGGGAAATCGATATTGTAGGGCCTTTCCTGTCGGGGAGAGGTCAGGTAAAGTTCTTGATAATAGCAATCGACTACTTCACCAAGTGGGTGGAAGCCGACCCATTAGAAAAAATCACCGAACAAAAGGCAGTAGACTTCATGTGGAAGTCAATCATATATCGATTCGGCGTCCCCAGAAGCATTATCACCAACAACGGCAGGAAATTCGACAACAAAAGATTTAGAGATTTTGCGGTTCGTTGGGCATCCAGAATAGGTACTCCTCCCCTGCCCATCCCCAACCTAACGGGCAGGTCGAAGTGACCAACAAGACAATCTTAAAAATGATCAAGACTACGTTGGAGTCAGCAAAAGGCCTTTGGGCTGAGGAGATCCCAAACGTCATCTGGGCATATCGAACAACTGTTCGAACCCCAACGGATGAGACTACATCCATTCTCATCTACAGAAGCGAGGCAATCATCCCAGTGGAGGTCGGTCTGACAAGCCACCAAACCACCAGCTTTGACGAAGACAGAAACAACCGAGCCCTCCAAGAAAGCTTGGATCAGGTAGATGAGATCTGAGAGGCCAATACTCTCAGAACGGCGATCTACCAGCAAAGAATGAAGAAGTATTATGACCACAATGTTAGAAAGAGAGAGTTCAGAATAGGGGATTTGATCCTTCGCAAGGTCTCTCTCGCTACTAAAGATCCCCAAGAGGGTAAGTTGGGCCCAAACTGGGAAGGTCCGTACCAAGTGGAGGACTGAGTGAGGTTGAGAGTATACCGACTGAAGGATGCGACCGACATGATACTCTCACATGCGTGGAATGTCGAGCACCTTAGAAAGTACTACCAGTAAGAAAGCATGTAAAACGACAGCAATAAAATATCCTCTTTTTATCCATATTTATGCTTTCAAAACTGTATATCCACAAAAGAAAGATCAATAGCCAGGTCGTCTCAGGACCTGATCGACCCAAAGACAGTTGGATCAAATTAAGGTATCCAACCGAGGCCCAAAGCTACAAAGATATGGTCGGCCTAAAAATGGTCGGATCGATTTAAGGTATCCGACCAAGGCCCAAAGATCAATAGTCAAGTTGCCTCAGGACCTGATCGGCCCAAACACGATTGGATCAAATTAAGGTATCCAACCAAGGCCTGAACCTATGAAGATATGGTCGGCCCAAACACGGTTGGATCAATTTAAAGTATCCGATCGAGGCCTAAAGATCAACAGCTAGGTTGCCTCATGACCTGGTCGGCCCAAAGATGGTTGGATTGAATTAAGGTATCCACTTGAGACCCGAAGCTACAGAGATATGGTTGGCCCAAAAATATTCTAATCGATTTAAGGTATCCAACCGAGGCCCGAAGATCAACAGTCACGTCGCCTCAAGACTGGTTAGCCCAAAGACGGTTGGATAGAATTAAGGTATCCAACCGAGACTCAAAGCTACGATTATATGGTTGGCCTTGGATCGATTTAAGGTATCCGACCGATGTCCGAAGACCAACAGCCAGGTCGCCTCAGGACCTTGTCGACCCAAAGACAGTTGGATCGAATTAAGGTATCCAACCGAGACTCAAAGTTACGAAGATATGGTCGGCCCAAAAATAGTCTAATTGATTTAAAGTATCCGACTGAGGCCCAAAGTCCAACTGCCAAGTCGCCTCAGGACCTGGTCGGCCTAAAGGCGATTGGATCGAATTAAGGTATCCAACTAAGGCCCGAAGCTACGAAGGTATGGTCAGCCCAAAGACGGTTGGATCGATTTAAGGTATTCAATCGAGGCTCAAAATTATGAAAATCAACAGCCAAGTCACCCAAAGACCTGATCGACCCAAAGACGGTTGGATCGAGATCGAAGCTTCTGGAGGGTAGACTTTTCCGGTCTCTTCGACATTCTTGCTCAAGAGACAAAAAATAGAATTAGAAATAGATGAAGCATAAGCACGAAAGCATATCAGAAAGAAAACAAGAAAGTGAAGGGCTCTCACTCAGGACTTCAAGACTGAGCAACGAGGCACTCACTGAGCAACGAGGTGCTCAGTGAATGAGGAGTCACCAACTAGCTGTATAATTTGCCTAGATGACCCCGAGCGGCCTTTACCCTCGTCTTCGTCTCAACGTCGATTGCAGGTTCGGCCGAGATGTCCTCGTGGTTGGGTTGCCCCCACCTCATCTTGATCCTAGGAGTATGGGGTCGCACCACCTCGTCCGGTTAGAATTCCCAGCCGAACCGAGAGATAAAAAAGAACTTCTTTTTCCAAAATTTATTAAAAAAAGGACAGCTCGAAATAAGAACTCAGTCTTCTGACCGAGTCTGGAAAAAGTACCAACCGAGTTGTTTTTCCATCGGCTGATAGCAGTAGAGAAATTTCTCTACTGTCAAGTGGTGCTCACCGCCTGAGGCCTCCTCCTAGAGGATGATAGCCCCGTAGAGGATCCTCCAGGCATTCGACATAAGTTGCCTGATGGATAAACCCAAGAAATCCAAAAGTTTCCTAACAATTCTAGGAAAATGGAGCCTAAGCCCAACAGCAAAGGCATGCTCGTATATACCCAGCCTACCATCTGGTGGGGAGCATGCTCGCTCGTCTCGGCGAGCAAGATAAAACTCTACAGACTCGGGAAGAGGGAGAGAAAAGTGGAGATGCACTATGTTTAGGGATCGACTGGTAGATGGAATGAGTTCAGCAGCGAACTCTTTTGTGCCCTCCTCAAAAAGACGAATAACGGAGCTCGAGGTCTCACCCTCATCATGGGATGAATCCCGAACGATAGGGGAAGCCGGATGAGAGACTGTTTTCTCAGAGTTCGAAGGGCTAGTTTTAGAGGAGCGAACCTCTTGAGGGAACTCCATAGTTTCACTCCTCAAAAAAGAAATTATGAACTGGACGGTGAAGAAAATTTTTTGAATAAACAAATTAAAAGCAATGTGATCGGGCACAAATGTATCGACCACAGGGGGGAGTTCAAACCTACGAGAATAAAATAAAACCCTATCAGCGAAGAAGGAAGGGAACGAAGCAAAAAAAGAGGGATAAGAAAGAACCTCTAAATCTGAACTCGAGGAAGCCAAAATGGCTCTACGAGAGGATGCTACTGACAAAGAAATAAACAGGAAAAGAGAATAGTGAAGAGCTTACTAACAACGGGAGCAAGGAAGACGCCGAAAGATTTGAACGGAGAAGACGGTTGGAGGAAGAAGTCGCACGAGAAAAGGAAAATTATGCTCCAAATATGTTCTAATGAAGAGAACTAAGTGAAAGCCTCCCAATCACCTATATATAGGCATTGCACGAGCGACCTAGATTAAATTAAGTTGTTTTTTATCCGATGGTCCCGAGACCATGTAATACCGACCGTCCGATGTAATGAGATCGACGGCCCAGATTAACCCATGTGTCAATCGGATACCAAAAGGCTGACGTTTGGCGAATTTCAAAAGATTCGCATTCAATATGAAGGACGTTTGACAGCTCAAGTAGTCACCTCGGAAAGAGGGAAAGTCTCATCGTGCTTCGTGTAGCTATCGCCTCGGAGAACCAAAACAACGTCACCATAACAATGTAATCACCATTTTAAATGATTTTATTCCATTCGTCGAGCAAGTACGACTCGGGAATAGGGGACATCTGATGAGTGTGAGTTGATCAGTCGATCCAAGTCGACCGTAGAAAAAGATAACCGGATATCAAAACCCGACCGACAGAGGAAGGATAAAACAAGATAGAAGTCAAACACCTTAGCCGAACGGAAGCAAGCCCTCAGAATCGACCAAAGGCCGACTAAAAGCACGCTCGGTCAGTTTACATGCTCGGTCAGCCGAACTGACCGAGAAGGGCACCTATAGGGACAAGTTCCAAAGTCAATGCTGACAATCTCTCCTGAGATCACTTCGAGCATCTGTCTCAGTGGCAAATCAGGGATCGGATCACCAGATATCCTAAAGATATTGCTCGGGTCTATACGAATCCCAAGAATCTCGCTCGGGTCGACAGAGATCTCGCCTAATCACGAAAGATCATGGATCCATCCCCATCGAATTCTGTAATCCGTGCCTCCACATCTCTTTAAATAACAATCGCCTGCAAACTCTAAAGGTACGTCATTCTTTACACTTCTACATACAGTTCTACATTCTCGGAATTATTATCTACTGTTTATTCGCTGGCTTAAGTATCGGAGAATAATAGGCCGACACCCTATCGGTGTCTATGTTCTAACACTTTTCAAGATCATAACGGAGAGGAGAAAGCAGCTCTATCGCCGCCTTGGGGGCACAACCGATCACTTAGCAAATCACGAAGGATCGTCCAAATTCAAACACCAATAAGTAGTATCACATTTTCATTGCATACTTAAGAAAGTTAAAACGTTGTTTTGTTTATTTAGGTATATTGATGGTAGTGAAAGTTTTGTGAAATTCAAAACATTATATTTTAAAAGATAGATTTATGAGATCGTAAGTATCGTAAGAGCAATGAATCTTAAAGACATAGTATGAACACAAAATTTGATTTATCATCTTCTTTACATTTGGAATAGACGTAGAAATAAAAATGAAAAGTATCTTTGTAAAGAAGCATCAATCTCAATTCAGCAACAATAATAAACAGCCATTGAAATTAAAAGTTTTTTTTTTTTTTTAAAACTTTGCAGCTCCCTTCGGTCCAAAACAATCTGAAATAATCTTGCATAGAATTAATTAAGGCCGTCTTTCAATCCACCAGAGGCAACCAAGAACGTGCCCCACGTGTCAGCTCAATTCACGTTTAGCGTGTTTCATATATAGGTCCCATAATAATAGCAGCAATGGACACGAGTGGTTGCATATATTAATAATCCTTGTCAATGCTAACCTAACGGAATCATTTCTACTTTTTCATATTAAGCATAGCAATATATCAATAATTAATCAAAACAATAAAGCTATGTGCAATGATCCGGGACAGAACCGGACACAGATTTTAAATTGTATTGTTCAGGTCCTACAACACAAGTGAATCTCAATCATATATTTTAAAATTTGTGTTCGATTCTGTCACCCACATCTGTACACCTAATACTGCTGTAATCAAAATAAATATAGTATGTGCCTCAAGATGTTCCGTGCCTTGGTCATTGCCCTTTCTCTTTATGACCGGTTAGAGTGGAATCACTTTTTTGAAGGGCAAGCCCGATTCAATTGAAACGTGTTAACTTGTTACTGATATGAAACTAGCAAAGGTATATAAGCCGACCTCCCAACCTAGCTAGGTGCTTGTGAGTGATCTTTTAATAGAGGTGTTAGAGTATGGTCGATTAGTGTTTTAGAAGAGTATAAATGAAGCATGGAGAAGGCAACCCGACCGAGTTAAATTTTGTCAAGCTATGTGCTACCATCGAGTAGAACTCGATTTACCCAACGTTTGACTCCCCCTCAAGTATTTTGGCAAGCGTTTAATACTCTAAGCGCATTGCGACTAAGACTCGTCAATGGGACGAAAAGGTACAAATGAAGGATAAACTGGCCAACCCTTTTCTCATCTAAAACCTCTAACTAGCTTAGTCTTGCATCATTTAGGAATTTCACTTTAGAGGCCATTTGTGGGGAGGAAAATGGAATTTCTATCTGGAGGATTGCCTCTTTGCCATACACTAAGAAAAAAATGAGTCATTTGTGTTGCCTTTCTTAGTGCATATAGACCCACAGAGCCATTGGCAAGGTTGCGCCCAATCTGATTAATGATTTTTTAAAATTTTGCGGATGATCGATTTGATGAGAGTCTTGTTCGTTGCTTTTTAGGAAGATGATATGCATTCTAGTGGCTGGTGATGGAGGCAGATGAGGAGAAAGCTTATGTGGAAGCCTTAGAGAGGGTGGCAAAATTGGAGAGCTTAGTTGAAGAGGTAGGAGATAAGTTAAAGAACTTAAAAGTTTTTCCAAATTATTTTGAGGATCAGCTCTTATATAAGAAAGCTGTAGTAGGGGGTTTAGCTAACCTGAGACCGAGTGCTACCTCCTCGTTGGCTTGAAAGATTAAAGGTGTCAGATGTTGGGACCGTTCACTTCACATGATAAGCATTCACACACACAATAGACGAAGAGTTACGTGGTTCGACTCAATAACTTACGTTCACGGAGAGCGGGAACAAAATAAGATTAATCAATGGTGGAGAAAAAACACAGAGGGGAGAGAGAGAAACTCACAAAGAGTAAACTCGCTCTCTATATTACAACACTCTACAATCTCAGACCATTTTTTCGACACTCACACACCCAACAATGGTAGAGTAAAGCTCAATGCCTCAATCCCCGATCGAATTGATCGATCACACCACAGAGTTTTACATTCTGGGTTCCTTGGTTCCTGCCTCACTATGCATTTTCCTTCAAACATAGCAATCCTTTTATAGGCTGTGAGGAGATGAATCAACTGATGCTCCACCAAATCTTATAGGATCATGTATGCAATCCTCCA
>JAUTBS010099274.1:0-12896 GCA_032361285.1 Aequorea victoria | reverse complement strand
ACTCCTAAGAATCAAATCAATAGGTTGTTGAGTCAAAACACAAAAAGCAAAAGCTTTAAGGCTTGATTGAAAGACCTTTAGGCTAACAAAGTTGTTGTTATTATTAAACTAATAAGACATGAAAAATAAAAGGAAGGAAAGAAAGCAAGAATGAAGACAAAAAGGGAAAATAAAAGAAATAAAGAAAAGGGAGGGGATGACAGCTGTGTGTCAGCTTGACAGACTTTTTAAAAGGAAAGGGTCAAAACAGCTTCCATCTTTTTGGGAGTTGGATCAAATCAAGGAGGAAAATAAGGGATTCAATCCCTGATTTCGTGGCTCCTCCTATCTTAGATGGGATCCCTCTCCCAAAAGCCAACTGATCTCTTTGTTCTTCAACCGGTCTCTCTCTCTCTCTCTCGCTCAATTGATCTTCCTCTGATCGCACACCATCAATGTGAAGCACCATCACAGTTATCCCTAGCAATCACCTCGACGTTGATCGCAGGAAACACCATCATCATCACCTTCGTCTTCATCACCATTCGGTGATTTTTGGTAAGAACAACCCATGTTTTAGTTTTGAGCATACAGTAGTTATATAGATATATATGTATATATCGTCATATTGTAGATTGTAGTTTAAAGATTAAACCCATCAATCGAGTAATCAAATATGAAAATACCATGATTTCATCATTAGGACCAGAGACCAGAATCATATGATTTAAATGTATATACATAACAGTGTATTGATATATATATATATAACAGTTAATATAGATATATATATATACGAATTCATTTATGGTTATATCATAAAATCAATCACCAAAAGATGTCTAGAACCCTCTAGAATGTAATAAAATATGATAAAATACCTTAGATGATGATTAATGAAGAAATGAATGAATAAAACCCATGAAAAGACGAGGTTACAGCAGCCATCAATGGCTATCCCGGCCTTTGGGTCGACCCCCCTTGATGGTTGGGTCGACTCACGCACGCTGGAGCTCTTTCTTGTTGGGTCTGCTTCTTTCCATCCGGACAGGATCCGTGTGGCGTCCGGACGGAGCCTATCTTGCATCGATGGGTCGACTCACCATCCTGTGGTGTCGACTCATGGGTGCCCGTTTTACCTTGGGGTTGACCCAAACCCCTCTTGGGTCGACTCAGGTAGCCTTAAGATGACCAGAACCCTTCTTGGGTTGACACAACAGCTTCTGGTGTCAACTCAAGGCGATATGTTTCACCTTTGGATCGACCCAGAAGCCCCTGGTATTGACTCATTGTGCCTTTTAGGCCCTTGGGTCGACTCAGAAGCTTCTGGCGTCGACTCACAGTGACCTGTTTGCCTCTGAGTCGACTCATAGCCTTACTGTGTTGACTCAAAACCCTTTGTAACACCGTTGGGTCGACTCATTGACCCTCTGAGTCGACCCATTCACCGAAAAATGTTAAATAAATTATTAAAGTGAATTTTTAAGGGCTGAGGCTCTGTTTCACATTAAGTTAAAAGATGAAATAAGTTAATTAATGATTTAATTAACACAAAAAACTAAAAATGAAACCTTTAATGGTTGGAAAGGATCCGTTTGGATAAAGTTAATTAGTTTAAATACTTTATTAGATTGTGATGAATTGTGCCACATATTTAGGTTGACATACGAATCGTAGAGTACATTCTATTTCTTTTGAGCTTAGCGTGGACCTCAGGTGAGTGGCTCTCATGCTACATACTTTCATTAAATTCTTCACATCCCCAAACTACTTGAAAAGTAAATGATTAAATGTTTTAAATAAACACTATTTTATTTAAGAGTTTATGACCTGCTACCTGCTACCTGCTTTCAATTAAACCTTGTACTCCTGTTTAGCTTTGAAAAATGAAATATTTATGGTTTAAATGCCTTTAAAATAAAATAAAATGATATATACTGGTAGGGAACTATAGTATGAATGTTGTAAAATATGAAAAGACTTCTTAACAAATGTTTCACAAGTTTTCTCTATACTATGGTAGCGAGGTGATACCTTAGTGGCCCGTTGTTAAACGGGGCCAAATGAAAAGTGTTATAAAAAGGTTTAATACCATCTTGAATAGCCTATGAAATGAAGAATGATATAGAAAGGTTATCATCAATTGTTCTTATAAACTTGAATATCCTATGTAATGAAAAGTGTTAGATTCTTGTCAACACATCGATGGAAATTATACGTATTGATACGAACTTTATTAGATAACTTGGTATTATTACGAAACGAATGAGATGTCTTAGTAACTCGTGTAATGTTACTAAATAAATGTGATTTCTTGGTGACCCGTTGATGGGACCAAATGATGAGATACAGACATAATGTTTCATGAGATAACTTGGTAACTCGTATAATGTTACCAAATGAATGAGACGTCTTTGTAATTCGTGTAATGTTACCAAATAAATGTGATATCTTTGTGACCCATATTGGGACCAAACGATGTGATACAGACATAATGTCTGGAGAGATGCATTGGTAAAATTACCAAATGAATGAGATTTCTTGGCGACCCGTATTAAGGGGCCAAATGAATTGATTACGTGATATCTTGGTAACCCGTATTCGGGACCAAATGATTGGATTATGTGATGACTTGGTGACTCATTGATAACGGGACCAATTGAAAGGAATATAAATATATATACATTTATATATACAAGAATGAAATGAGGCAATAAGGAGAAATAATGAAATAAGATGAAATGATATGAAATAATGAAATAAGATCTTGATATGAGATAATGACATGAAATGATGAGTTGAATGATTTTTTTTGATATTATAGTATATATACTCTGCCATGATTATGTTGATGTACAAATTATCTTATATCCTCTATTTTGAACCTTATTGTATTATACATGATTTCATTCACCAGCATTGCTGATGTAGTATTAAAACATTTTATGTTATTAGGAAATGAGCTTGTTGATGGACTCGAATGCTTTAAGAGGATCCAATATAAAGGCATCTAGGACATGCATTATACACATTTATATCTTGTTTTCGCATTCAAATAAAATAAACAAATTGATAATGAATTGTTGATATACATTGATGTGATCGTGGATTATTTTGTCCCACATTTATAATTATGGATTGTTCCACATTTTGATATGGGATCTTAATTATTTAAATTCCTGTATGACTATATTGTATTAGTATATTGTTAGCTAATAATTGATTAAGACTTTCTTGAATTAGTTGGGCCAAGACCCATGATCCATGGCCGATCACCTTTCCAAAATTTGGGGTGTGACAGTTATCCTCAGTTGTTTCTTCAAGGTTAATTTTAATTTCGAGAACAAAATTCTTTTAAGGGAGGAGAATGTAAAACTCAGTAAAATTTAAAATTTTTAAAATCAATTATTAACTCAATAATTCAATTAATCAATTAACAAATGAACTAATTAAATAAAACATAGTTAACTAAAGTAATAAAAAGGAATTTCATAATTAATAAGTAAATTAATAATAAAACTTTAAATAATTTGTAAAATAAAATAAGTGAGTCAGCATTTATATTAAATAAAGGAAGAATAAGTCAAATGAATAAGAAAAAGGGAATTAGAATCAGCAGATAAAGGAATGAAAGCTAGAGCGTTTGAAATTTTTGGAATGATAAGAATTGTTGAGAGGAATCAGGAGAGGATTCCTAAATTTGTGGCCTTCTCCCATCTTAAATGGGATACCCTCTTCCCTTAGGAAACCCTTCCTTCTTAGACCCTCACAGAACTCTCTCTACGATCATCTCTCTCTGTCACCTGACTCTCTGTTCTAACACCATCATTGTCCAACACCACCACCATCACTCTTGAGCACTACCACCACCTGAAGAAGGCGTTGATCACTGCCTTCATTAACTGCGTCATCACCATCATTATCATCTTCGTCTTCATCACATTTAGGTGATTTCGGGTAAGAACTGATGCTCTGTTTTGATTTATATACACAGTGATCTTATATATACATATATCATCATATAGTTCAACTCTAGATTAGTTAAATGATCCAAAATCATCAAACGTATAATTAAAAATTAAAAGATCATGTTTTTATAAATAAAACCAAGAAACAAAACCATATAGTTGATACAGATATATAACAGTAAAAACTTATATATATATACATATATATATATATATATATCATCACATTTTTAGATTATAATTTAGTTCATGAAATCAACCACCAAACCTTATAAATAAATATGTATATACCATGTTTAAATCAATTGGAACCAAAGACCAGAATGTATATAATTGATATATGTATATGTATAACAGTGTATTTAGATATATGTTAATAGTTATATACCTATATAACCAAGAAATAATTGTATGATAATATTATGTAATCAATTAATAAAATATATTTAGATCACTCTAAAATATGTTAAAATATCATAGATAATGGTTAAAGTGAAAAAAAAAGAGGAAGAAAATTATGAAAAACTTGAGTTACAAAAGCCAGTTTTGACTGTCCCGAGCTTTGTGTCGACCCACAAGATGGTGGGGTTGACTCATGGCTGCCCAGACCACCTTAGTGTCGACACAAGTCACTTTTGTGTCGACACAAAGTCCCTGGTGTCGACACAAACCCTTGGAGGTCGACCTAGCTTTCCTTTACTTGACGAGGACCCTTTTGGGTCGACACACAGCCCTTTTGTGTCAATTCAAACCCCCTGTGACCCCTCTGGGTTCGACACAAAGTCTTCTGTGTCGACCCACTACCTTGTGTGAGACACCTTTGTGTTGACTCAAACCCTTTTGGATCGACTCACTGAACTAAGCTTTTGAGAAATAATCTGGAATGAATTCAAATCAATTAAGCTTTGTTTGGAGACTTGTTAAAAATACTTTAAGTCAATTCATGTTCAATTTAACACATGAAATTAATTCTAAAATGCTTAGGCTCTGTTTGGGAATCAATTTAATTGATAAAATAAATTAATTAGAAATCATTGAACACCGTAAATGAACCTTGAAATTATTAAAAGGGTTAAGGGACCATTTGGTAGTTATAAATAGTTCTTTAGCCTCGTTTAAATAATTTTAATTATTGTATTATATCAGGTTGTGGTTTATTGCATCCATTATTCCTTAGAGATTATCTTGGACTTGAGGTGAGTGGATTTTTGCTATAGATCTTTCAAATAAATCCCTTTATTCCCCAAACATTGTTTTAAAGAGAAAGTTATACCTGTATTAAAATGTTCTCACTTATGCTTTTATATGCAAAATCTTTATATAAATATTTTAAGCAAAAATGTATGTGTTTTAAATGCTTTCAAATAAAACATATGATATGCTCTATTGCAAATTATGGCATAACTGATCTAAAGATAATGAAAATAAGTTTATTTCTTTATTACATATGGTGCGACCATGAGATAGGATTCTTGAGATATGAATAAAGTCCAAGGGATAGCTCTCCTCGGAGATGACTTTGGCAAGCTAGGAAACAGAACCGGTTTGAATTTCGTGTTGACCTTAGTTGACTCAACGATTAAGGGATAGTCTGGGTGAGTTCGGTGATCTTAACTGATGTGGCATTGATACTATGTATGCTCGGACTATTCCTGTAGCTTTGATTGATTGATTATTTCCACTCTTGTATGAGCATGTCGCTATACCATTTATTATATGATGATACTAATTTAGATATTAAGGACACCTCTGATGTCCAACTTTGATGAATTAAAAGAAGAAAAGATATGATTTTTCAAAAGAAAGAAAATGAAATGAAATGAATTGATGGGTTATGTTTATCCTTTTGATATTACTGTATATACCATGCCATATTATGATTTCGTATACAAACTATTTGTATTCCCCATTTTAGAACTATACAGTAGTATGCATGATTTCATTCATCAGTTTATACTGATATTGTACCATAACATTTTAGGTAGCCTGTGAGATGAGTTCGAGTGGATGGACTGCTGTGCGCGATCCAGGAGTATTGACAGCTAGGACATTTATCATATTTGATTTCGTATTTGTTTAGTACATTTTATCATTGATACTATGACATCATTATGATGAGATATTATGGGTTGTTTCGACCTGCTTTTATGATATGGGATTCTATTATTTAAATCCATGAAAAAGAATATTATTTTAGCATATAGTTTGCTAAATTCATGTTAAGACTTACTTGGTTTGTTGGGCCAAGGTCCATGAACCATGACCGGTCATATTTTTCATTTTGGGGCGTGACAAGTTTGGTATAAGAGCATAAGGTTATAAAAACATATATTACATCATGTCTAGAAGAGGACTGGATCCCCAGTGTCCTATTCGTTGTGAGTTCTTGATTTATAGTTTATCAAGGTTTATCTCACATGTGCTTATATATATTGATCTTATGATGTCAGTAAATGGCTCACCCTAGACGCAACGTGAACTCTGCTCATGCATCATGTCTAGAAGAGGTCTGGATCCCCAGTGTCCTATTAGTTGTGAGTTCTTGATTTATAGTTTATCAAGGTTTATCTCACATGTGCTTATATATATTGATCTTATGATATCAGTAAATGGCTCACCCTAGACGCAACGTGAACTCTGCTTATGCATCGAATGAAGGTGCACAAGGGGAGAATACCCCGATTGCCACTCCTGTGACTGAAACCCCAGTGGCTCCAGCAGCCCCAGCAGTTCCAGTTGCCCCAACTACCCCAGTTGCTGATGGAACTTTTTAGGCTCTCCAAGTACTGGTGGGCATTCTTGCTGGGCAATAGGCTCAACCGAGAGTAGTTAATGAAGACAGATCTATGACATTGGATAAAGGTTCTATGTTTGAGAAGTTTATGAAGGCACATCCTCTGACCTTCAAAGGATCGACCAACCTTGGCGATGCAGAAACTTGAAAGCTGAGGATTGAGAGTATTTTCGAGCGTTTAGGTTGCACCGATGACCATAAAGTGTCATTGGCAACTTATGTTCTGGAAAGACCAGCCGAGCATTGGTGGTGCATGGTAAAGGGTCAGTTCGAAGGAAGAGAACATGAGCTCATCTGGAAGAAGTTTTTGGAGCTGTTCGACGACAAGTACTATCTCGTGGAAATCAAAAAGCAAAAGCAAATGGAGTTCTTGACAATAGAGCAGAAAGGGATGACTATAGCAGAGTACGAGGCAAAATTCATAGAATTGTCGAGGTTCACGCCAAAGTACATTGCGAAGGAAGAAGACAAAGTGGTCATGTTCAAGAGGGGTTTACGCCCTGCTATCTGCATCCGAGTGTCATTGTTCGAGGAAAAGACTTTGCCCGAACTGGTGACCAAGGCTCTTCTGGTAAACAAAAGTTTGGACGACGTGTAGAAATACAGGGAATTGCAGCCAAAGAGGAATAGAGACATAAGACCGACCAAAAATC
Organism: Aequorea victoria; assembly: GCA_032361285.1. Taxonomy (NCBI): domain Eukaryota; kingdom Metazoa; phylum Cnidaria; class Hydrozoa; order Leptothecata; family Aequoreidae; genus Aequorea; species Aequorea victoria. The sequence continues at coordinate 5,502 of JAUTBS010099274.1, read as the reverse complement.
ACAATGGAGGTAGCAACCCTGCCAAGAAGTTTCACACTCAAGCTCAGTTCTAAATTTAGAATGGAGGAGACGTGAAGCAACATACTTGGAATCCATGTAACCAGTGTGAGAAGGTTCACTCTCGTGGACATTACTGCGACGGAACACCGAGGACCTGCTACAATTGAGGTAAGACCGGACACTTATCCACTTACTGCAAGAACAAAGGAATGGGAGGACGGAAACAACAGCAACTCATTCAGATTCAGAAGCCACCAGCATGTATCACTGGACTAGCTCCAGCCCAGCCTATTCGTCAAGGAGATCAGAAATAGCCCTCTTACAACCGGGCACCAGGATAAGGAGCAGCTACTCAGAGATGCGTCTACGCTCTCACTCGCGAGGAGGCCGAAGCTTCATCATCCATGGTGTAAGGTATCATCACCATATCTTCTATTCCTGCTAGAGTTCTCATAGACTCTAGTGCTACACATTCTTTTGCTTCACCAGAATTCTTGCAGTTGAGATGAGTGGTTTATTGCTATATATCTCTCAAATAAATTCTCTTATTCCCCAAAACATTATTTTAAGGAGAAAGTTATACCTGTTTTAAAATGTTCTCACTTATGCTTTTATATGCAAAATCTTTACATAAATGTTTTAAGGAAAAATGTATGTGCTTTAAATGCTTTCAAATAAAACATATGTTATGCTCTATTGTAAATCATGGCATAACTGATCTAAATATAATGAAAAGAAGTTTATTTCTTTATTACATATGGTGTAACCATGAGATAGGATTCTTAAGACACGAATAAAGTCCAAAGGATAGCTCTCTTCAGATATGACTTTGGCCAGCTAGGGAACAAAACCAGTTTGAATCTCGTGTTGACCCTAGTTAACTCAATGGTTAAGGGATAGCCTGGGTAAGTCCGGTGACCTTAACTGAAATTATATAGGGAACAAGTTCACGCGCCAACCTGTGGACTCTATGTTCGATATTGGATCCAATTGCCAAGAGGCCCCGAGTTATGATGTGGCATTGATACTATGTATGCTCAGGCTATTCCTGTAGCTTTGATTGATTGATTATTTCAACTCTTGTATGAGCATGTCGCTATACCATTTATTATTTGATGATACTGATTTAGATATTGATGACACCTCTGATGTCCAACTTTGATGAATTAAAAAAGGAAAAGATATGGATTTTCAAAAGAAATGAAATAAAATGAAATAAATTGATGGGTTATGTTTACCCTTTTGATATTACTGTACATACCATGCCATGTTATGATTTCATATACTAACTATTTCTATTCCCTATTTTAGAACTATACGGTACTATGCATGATTCCATTCACTAGTTTATATTAATGTTGTACCATAACATTTCAGGTAGCCTGTGAGAGGAGATCGAGTGGATGGACTGCTGTGTGGAATCCAGGAGTGTTGACCTCTAGGACATTTATCATATTTGCTTCCGCATTTGTTTCGTACATTTTATCATTGATACTATGATATCATTATGATGAGATATTATGGGCTGTTTTGACCCGCTTTTATGATATGGGATTCTATTATTTAAATCCATAAAAATAATATTATTTTAGCATATAGTTCGCTAAATTCATGTTAAGGCTTACTTGGTTTGTTGGACCAAGGCCCATGAACCATGGCCGGTCACATTTTCCATTTTGGGGCGTGACAGGACAAGTACACTTGGTCGAAGTTCCAGACCAGCCTATCTTAGGAGACGTCGGTAGCGAGGCATTGGACAAGGCCGTAGAAGCCCTCCTGATAATCCCCATTGATGAAACCAACGCATAGAAGTTCTTTCTGTTGGCTTCAACCTTAGCAGAGTAAGAGAGGGCCGAGATGGTGGCCTTCCTGAAAGATAACCATAAAGTCTTTGCCTGGACACCATACGAGATGTCAGGGGTACACCCCGCCTTTATCTGCCATCAGCTCAATGTAAGTTCGGCATACTGACCCATTAAGAAAAAGAGTCAGAGGTCGTCCCCACAGCATATTGAGGTCATGCCCGAAGAAGTCACAATACTCCTAGAAGTAGATGCCATTCGTGAGGTCAACTATCTAGACTGGTTGTCAAACATGGTAGTGGTGAAAAAGAAGACCGAAAAGTGGCAAGTATGCGTTGATTTCACAAGCCTTAACAAAGCTTGTCCAAAGGATAGCTTTCACCTTCCCAAGATGGACTAGCTCGTGGACTCAATGGCTCGACACGCTAGCATGAGCTTCCTCGACGCCTATAGAGGATACCACCAAATCGCTATGCATGATCTTGATCAGGAAAAGACCGCATTCTTCACCCCACGAGAAACTTACTGCAACAAAGTCATGTCGTTTGGCTTTAAGAATGCGAGTGCCACTTACCAACAAATGGTGACCAGGATGATCGGAGGAATGTAAGGTAGAACGAGGGAGGCTTACATCGATGACATGGTGGTAAAGTTCAAGCAGAGGGACGACCATCTGGGCGACCTCCAAGAAATGTTTGACATTTTGAAGCAGCACAAGCTCAAATTGAACGTTTCAAAATGCACTTTTGGTGTCGGATTAGGCAAGTTCCTCGGCTTCCTCGTAACACATATGGGAATCGAGGCAAATCCGGACCAGATCCAGGCGATCAAGGCCATGCAGAGACCGAGGTTGAACAAAGACGTTAAAAAGCTAACATGAATGGTCATGGCCCTAAACTTGTTCATCAGCCGCTCCTCAAACAAATGTTATCCATTCTTCCAGGCCTTGAAGCGCAACCCGACCTTCTAATGGACGAAGGAAGCCGATGCGGCCCTAGAGGAACATTAGAGATACCTGATAGAACCCCCACTCCTTTCTACTCCAGTCAGAGGGGAAGCACTCTACCTCTACTTGGCCATATCACACCATGCAGTAAGTGGAGTGTTGGTAAGAGAAGAAGATCGCCAACATCAGCCAGTGTACTATGCTGGCAAGACGCTGTCCGACGTTGAGACGAGGTACATGCCATTGGAGAAACTGTCTTATGCCCTTTTCGTGGCTTTGAGGAAGTTATTCCACTACTTCCAAGATCACTCCATCACGGTGCTCACCGAATATCCTCTTTAGGCGTTACTCGAGAAGGCCGACCTAATGGGAAAAATCTCTAGATGGGCCATAGAGCTTAAAGAGCACCACATCAACTTCAAACCAAGAGTGGCCATCGAAGCTCAGGTCCTTGCCGATTTTATCGCATAACTTACCCTACCAAACCTCACATGCCCTCCAGCCGAACCAATGGTTGCAGAGGTTGGAGGGACAGAAACAAGCCCCTCAACCGAGCCACGGGCAGCCAACCGTCAAGGTGAAAAGAATAAGCCATTCAGCCGAGACCCAGTCTGCCAAGCCACAGGCTGCCGAGCTTAGGGGAAAAAATCCCTCTACGGCATGGAAGATACCCTCAAGAGAGGCGTGGAAACTCTAGGTCGATAACGCGTTAAACAACTAAGGCGCGGGGGTCGACCTAGTCCTAACCTCACCAGAAGGGGTGACAATCGAGCTGTCATTGAAACTTAACTTCCGTGCTTCAAACAATGAGGCCGAATATGAAGCCCTCTTAGCCGGCCTCCGAGCGGCCAAGAGGCTCCACATCACTGAACTTGAGGCATACAGCGACTCTTAGTTGGTAGTTAACCAACTTACAGGAATGTACGAGGCTCGAGATGACAGAATGGTATGATACCTAAAGAAGGCCAGAGATGAGATCGAAAGGTTCAAAGCCTTCAGGATTGAATAGATCGGACGAGAGTTGAATAGCCACGTCGATGCCCTCACATCCATGGCCACGACAAGCATCTCCAGCTGCAAGAGACAGGACACGGTGGAAGTCTTAGCCAAGTCTAGCATTGAGGTAGAGCCCACTCCAGAAGAGGTCCTCCCCACAAGCCTAGTGCCAAGTTGGATGGACCCTATCATTGCCTTCCTCAAAATAGAACACCTCCCCACCGACAAAAGGGAGGCACACAAAGTCTGGTTGAAGGCGACTCGATTCTGGCTATCTCCCAACGAGAAGTTGTACAGACGATCGTTCACCGGTCCCTACCTCCTCTGCGTGCATCCGAGCATGGTAGAGGACCTCCTGTTCGAGATTCATGAAGGCATATGCGAAATCCACACAGGAGGCAAGTCATTGGCTCATAGGGATATTAGTGGCCGTACATGCAGAAGGACGCCAAATAATATGTCTGAAAATGTAAAAAATGTCAGAGGTTCACTTCCATGATTCACCAACCAGCTGGGGAGCTCATGCCTCTTGTCAGTCCATGGCCCTTCGCCTAGTGAGGCCTCGACATTGGGGGACCTCTTCCAAGGGCAGTAAACAATAGAAAGTTCTTTATCACGACCACGGACTACTTCACTAAGTGAGCGGAAGCCGAACCCCTTACCAACATTAGAAAAGATGATGTGAAGAAGTTTGTATGGAAAAATATCATTACAAGGTTTGAAATTCCAAGGGCTCTAATCTCCGACAACGGCGCCCAATTTGATAGAAGAATATTTCAAACCTTTTTGGCCAAACTAGGAGTGAATTTCTACAACTCAACACCGGCCTACCCACAGTACAACGGGCAAGTGGAAGCATAAAAAAAAACCATCCTCAACAGCATAAAGAAAAGGCTCAAAAAAGTAAAGGGGAGATGGGTGGATGAACTACCCAATGTTCTTTGGGCATACCGAACAACACCACGGCGGTCAACGGGGGAAACTCTATATTTTATGACATATGGAACCGAGGTAGTGTTCCTTCTGGAGATCGGCCTCCCAACAATGAGGACCGACCTCTTCTCCCCAGAAAGCAATGAAGAAATTCTAGCTCGAGACTTGGACCTGGCCGAAGAGCGAAGGGAGACCGCCCTCCTCAGAGTCCAGGCCTACTAACAAGAAGTGGCAAAGGAGCATAACAAGAAAGTCCGGCCATGAGACTTCTCTCTAGGGAGTTTAGTACTTCAGAAGGTTATGCGCAACACCAAGGTGCCCGTCAAAGGCAAGCTCGGTGCTAATTAGAAAGGGGGCTACAGAATTCGGGCCATCGCACGAATGAGAGCGTACAAACTCGAGGACCTCAGTGGAAAAGATATTCCTCGACCGTGGAACAGAGCCAATCTGCGATTCTTCTTTCATTAATAATGTACTCCTTTGGCCAGACCGTGTAACAAATGGGAAGATTGTCAATAAAAATGATTTCGCCCATAATCTTGTGCAGCCAGAATAGTTCATTAAATCAGGAGATTGAACAAGTCTCGGGTTCGAATAACCCAGCAGCCAACTCAAACTGTAAAACCCGGTAACAAAATTTAAATAAATTATTGATGCGATAATTAAAATGATTAATTAAAAATTAAACTAGTTAAAGAAAAACATAACCAAATAAAATAATAAATTACCTAATTAAAATAAACAAACTAACTGTTAGCCTAGAAGCTTTCAATCAAGCTTTGGTTTTGGTTTTGATCATAACAACAATTTGATTTGTTTGTTGCT
>JAUTBS010099163.1:0-12896 GCA_032361285.1 Aequorea victoria | reverse complement strand
GTCAAAAGTGACTTATGTAAAAAGGATATTATTCTAGACGCTTATACCTATCTCTTGATATGTGGATCACCTTAAGGGCATTTTTATGGAGGGAATTATGAAGGTTTAAAGTAAGCTTACAATCTGCCTTAACCGTCGCAGAAACTTCTAAAATGTCAACGGGGTTTAAGAACTCATTTAAAATCTTAACTAAACTTTATAAAAGCTCACAACATCATAAATAAAATTTGGTAAAAATATTTTTCCATTTAGATCATGTTTGGTTCACACGAAAGTTGTTGGAAGTCCCTAACACTAATCTGTTTTTCTCTGTTTTTATGTTCTTACTAAAACAACAACTCTTTCTATTTTCATCCAAATATGGCATATCCAAAACACATGAAAATAACATCATATAATTAAATAAATGTCTACAACAAGTTTCTACATTATTAGTTCTTCCTTTAATGTTCTTTTTCATGTTCATAAAACAAGGTTTTAACAAAACCTCCAAGATTCTAGGTCCTACATTCATCTCCTACCATTTTCATCCGTTTTTTTTATCTTATAGAAGAGGGGAGTTAAGAACATGGTATTAGGAAAGAAAGACCAAGTTCTAGGAGCTTTCTTACCCTAGGTTTCTTTCTTTAAAGAAGAGATAAACTTTGGCTTGAGGTTGGATCTCCTTTCTTCCATCTTTCTTTTTCCTTCCTTCTTCTCTTCCTTCTTCTTCTTTTCTTCTCTTTCTTTTCCTCCAAGGGCTGGCCGAATCTCTTATGGGAGAGGGAGAGAGTGTTTGGGAGTTAGAAGAAATGGAAGAAATGTGGGAAAAAAGGTTCTATTTATAGGCATAAGAGGGTGGGGTGAAATTCTAAAAATATCCCTCATTTAGTCTCCTTCTAACTACCAATTCCTATTTAGTTCCTCCAATCCCTTTCATGTCTAACTAAATCTTGGACTCCAATATTCCAAGTCCCTTGTTTGGATGCAAAAAGATATTTTCCTTAGGCCTTAAGGCCTTATTAGGGGACAAGGCTCAAACATGAGGTGACTTGAATGGACATGATATTTTCCTTTTAATTAAATTTGCACAAAAATTGTCTTTTCACCATGGGAGTGCCGAATTGGGGAGTTGGGGGTCTTTTATTTATTTGTTTTATTTATTAATTTAATAATTGGTTAATTAATTGGGACCTTTTTACCATTTAATTACAAAAATGGCATCCTTGGTTAATTTTCAAAATTAGTTCAAGTGTTGAGTTAAATTTTGTTTAATTGGGCATTAAAATTAAAATCTAATCCATTAACTTGATTAATAATCCCATGTGATTAAATCTTCATGTTGGAACCTAGTCCAAAATCCTAAATCTTGGATATGATCTAAGTGACCAAACTTAGAGTTTTATACTTAACTTAAATTTTATTAAATTCTAATCTCAAGTGGACAAGTGGCTAGTTCTTTAATTAATCTAAGTGTTGAACCTTTGTTTAATACTATTAGGGTTTATGTGATTCAATTTCTAGGGTTTGATCGCTTACCAATTTAATTATGGTTGAATTACGCCTAGGTTAAAATACCGGCGAAAAATGGGTCTTTACAATTTTACTGAAAGATAATAGCATGATCCACTCACCTGATGTCCAAGATAATCTCTACTGAATAAAAAGGATGCAAAGTATTTCAACCTGATATAATGAAATAGCACAAAACATTAACAATGCTAAATAATCTACTTAGAACTATCAAACGGTCCCTTAACCCATTTAATATTTCCCATATGTGTTTATGGTAACGTAGGCGTTGACCACCTCGAACACCGCCATCATTATCATCATCATCATTACCTGGGTTATCCATCGAAACAAAAGAAATGATGCAGGACGATACCATCTTATCCATCGAGACTCTAAATCTCTACGACGAGAAGGATAAAGGGAGGGAAAATGTATCCCGACCTATCCGACGAGAAGCTGAGCTCATATGACAACGGAGGTGAGGTTGCGGGACGAGACCGACTTATTCATCGAGAAGCTAAGCTTGAATGACAAAGGATACGAAATGATACTGACTTACACCTTGAGAAAGACCGATTGACACCATTGAGAAACTGGGATCAAATGAAAAAGGATGCAGGGCGATACCGACTGACACTGTGAAAAAGATCGATTTATCTATTGAGAAGCTAAGCTCAAACGACAAAGGATGACGCTTGATACCAACTTAGACCATGAGGAAGATGCGGGATGATACTGACTTACACTTATCAGGAAGATAGGGGACGATACCGACTTACACTTATCAAGAAGATGCGGGATGATATCGACATACACTTATGAGGAAGACGCGGGATGATACTGACTTACACTTATCAAGAAGATGCAGGACGATACCAACTTACACTTATGAATTACACCTTGTGAATGCAAAATAGGACTAACATCGGGAAGCATCGAGCCACTGCCCAACAACCATGAGACTGAGGATGACCAACGAAGGGTCCCAGAAAGAAAAAGACATGGGTCGACAAAACCCTACTCTTAACAAAAGAAGAGGTAGGGCTAACAGCCCAATGACCGCAAAGGTTTGGGACAACCATAGACGGTCCTGAGAAAAGAATAAGGTACATGTTGATGAGGCTCAATCCTAGACGTAAAAAGGAGAAGTCAAGATCAAAGCCCAATGATCGTAAAGGTTTCGGACAACCCCGGAGGGTCCCGAGAAAATAACAAGATACGGGTTCATAAAGCCCAGCTCAAAGAAAAGGCAGAGGTTAGGCAATGGCCTAATGGTGTCACACTACGGGACCACTTTTGGGTCTCCCAGCCACCTCCACTTAACATGAGGTCGACGCACACCATGTCACCTGAGGACGTTGCTGAGGCATTATATGGCTTCGTGGCTGGGGATTTTCTTGTCGAGGTGGAGTACGCTGTCTTTACATGTGAGAATCTGATGCATCCGATGGGCATCTAGCTTGCGGAGGCACAGGCCGGATATCCCTCAACATCTCAGGCTCCTCCTGTGATGGGTGATCGTCCTCCTCTTGCTACTGCTGGTGGTGGTGCGACTACTCGAGCTGCCCAGGCTGCTACTAGTGGTGCCTTGACTTCTCGAGCTGCTCCTACTGAGGCCTATTCTTACTTACCTTCAGTACTTGAGGAGATGCTTACATTTCCACATGGGATTCCATGTATCATTCATGTTTTCACTCCTGAGGTACCAGAGCTGTGCCTAGGTGGGGATGATCAGGTATTTCTTTTCTTTTTGTTGGTGTCTTTCCTTTCTTTTAACCAGATATGTCAGTCCGTCTAACACGTTCTCTTCTTGGATTTTTATTTTGATTTCAGGTCTTCCAGGTTTCCCGAGCCTACATGGAGAGCCTCCTCAACTTTTGCTCGGGCCTGATGATCCTAGTGAGGTAGCAGACCCAGATGCTAGTAGACGCACACGTGCATCCCATCCCCTGACGCAGTCAGCTTCCTCCTCATCTGGTGAGTGTTCTTGTTTTCGTTTATTAGTTCGTAGGCCCTCTTCTTTTTTTATACACATGTATATATATATATTTTTGCACTTATTTTTTCTCTCGTTCTCTTTATTTTTTGTTGGAGCCTCCTTCCGTCAGTCGTACCTCCGTCCAGGGGACATCCTCATCCTCTCACGTTGCCCCTCTAGCGGTCGCTGTTGTAGCTTCCCAGGGGTCTGCCCTAGGACTGGAGTTCGTCGAGAGCACCAGGCTGACAGCAATGATGACTTGAATTTGGAGGACGCCGCCAATTTTGCATCCTCCATCTCGGAGTCTCCGCATCGTACCTGTCGCCGACGTGACTAGGATGTCTTATCTTTCTTCCATCATCATTTTTTGGATGCATGCTTGAGATACGCTTTTTTATTTTTCTTCATATACATTATTATTTTTTTGGGATAGGCCTTCGTGCCTAGTTGGATTATTTTAGCATTCTTCCTTTCTTTTAGCTCATTTCTTTTGTATGGATATATTTTTTTATTTATTTATATACATGGATGGACTGCACCTTATTTATATAGATGGTTATATACATTGGTTATGTATGTACAAGGATTTATTTACAGGTTATTCACACATGTAAATGATATGTACAGGATCCTATTTATAGGATATAGTTATGTACAGGGAAGCTATTTTTAGAGATTCTATGTACTGAATTCTATGTACATGGTGTTATTTATAGAGAATGGATATGTACAGGGTTTATGTACGGGATTCTATGTACATGGTTATGGCCTATCTGTTTCCTTCCCTCTTTTTTCATTTTCACTATGCTTGCTCTTTTTTGGGATTTCATTGTACATTTTTCTCATGTACGAATACTTATTCATGGATGCTAGGAGATACCAAGGCATAGACCTAAGCGTTCACACTAATGCCCATAGATATTAAGTGCCAGTGGTGATAGGCATAGACATAAAGCAGGGGGAGAACAAAAACTATTTTTCTTTCAACAGACGTGGTGCAGCGCCATGTGGAAGTGACATGGCGCACGCCATGTGATGTGCCACGTGCTATGCTGAGGTATGTGATATGGCGCGGCGCCAGGTGATGATTAGGTCCTAATTTCGTCCAAATTTCCTATAAAAAGAGGTCTAGCATTCTTTCTTAAACAACCAACCCTGATTCTGCAACTTGGCTTCTTCTACCCAAAATTCTCTATCTTGCTGGATCGGCAAATTTACTGAGATAAAGCAAACCGATTTCATAAATTTTGATCTGAATGCCATTTTCTATCGGAGGTCCGTAAGGATGGACTGGAATTTCCTGAAGGCATCTACTCAATTGTGGGATCCGGTGGCTCATACTTTCAGGCTTGGAGACAAGGAGCTATGTCCGACCATTGAAGAGTTCGAAGCTATTCTGCATCTTTTCTCCCGAACGGAGGTCTTGATTCCTACGTCGTCGGTGAGTCCAAAGAAACTCCTACGAGATTTATACGGTTTGAGCAGTAGTGAGGCTTCTCTCGTTCTGCATGGTGGAGTTCTTGATACATCCTGTCTGGTGAGCCATTTTCATCCTACCGGCTCTCTTTCTGATTTCACTCTACAGTCTTGCAATTGTTATGCCTTGTGCATCTATTTTCTGACCCAATTCCTTCTTTCCCTGGGAGATGATAATGTCAGCACTACTTGAGTGTAAGTAGCTTCCTAGATGAAAGAGGGGAAGAATTTTGTACCACTGGTCCTGGCAGAGAAACTGATTGGTTTGGACGTTGTACAATCCAGTACCTCTTTTGCTTTTGCAGGCAGTCCCCTACTTCTCCAGGTATCTCTCAAAGCTCTCATTTTTACATATTTCTCTCGATCTTCTCGCTCTGGCTCTCCTTTTTCTCATGTTTCTAAATTTTTCCACTCAACTATCCTTTTGCATATCTCTTGATTTTTCCGCTCAACTCTCATTTTTTTATATTTTTCTCTTTGATCTGGTTGATGGAGAAGGTGTATTCTGGAGTATCCACTGGCGGGAGTCTATACCCCGAGAGTCTTTCTTTAAAGAGGGGTTTGCTGCCCTTGCGTTATCCTGACTCAGTGGCATGATTTCTTTGAGGCTTAAATGGGTGAGAACATCTGCTGGTGTTGTTCATGTTGGACTATTCCTATGGTGACAGCTTCGACCATGGAGCATTCTGGCAATTTGCTTCTAGGCTTGAGCTCGACCACTTTCTAGTTTTCTTCTCGCATTTTGCGTCAGTTGGATTGTGCTCAGCCGAGCCCTTTGGCAGTGACTCATATGTCCACTTGCTTTCATCATGCTCTATTTTTGGAGCATTATCGACAGTTCTGGTCATCTCGGAAGATGATTGACTTGGAAGATCCTTGAATGATGCCTTTCTGATATAATCCTTCACACAGCTAGGAGGGGATATAAAGAGGAAAGAAGACAACGATGTGAAGAAGGGATTACTCGATCTAGTTGTTTCTGATACACTTCCATTATTATATTATCTTCTTTCTCTTTTGTTTTTATTTTTAGAAAAAGACTTAGGTTCTACACTTTTCCTTTTTCATGTATAAACTTTCTTCATTAAAGCTAAATAATGAAAATCTCTCTCTTTCCTGATCTTTGATCTTCTCACTTCATTGGCTTGATGTTCGTTTTTGTCATATAAGGAAAATTAATCAAAGGTTTTAAAAAGATCTTCACATTGAAATCATAAGCAGATAGAGGGTTTTGAAAGATGAAGCTCGGGTAAGTGTTTTTCCTTTTTTTTCTTTATTTTTTTGTTTTTGTGTTTTTAGGATAGGGGTTTATTTATGTACATGTTTAAGTCGAACTTCAGATTGAAGTTACCTACGTATTCCAAAGAAAACGAATAAGGCCACAAGGTAGTTCCGGTTTGATTTCTCTCTGGGTTTTAACACTCCTTTTTTGATACCCTTATTCTGCCAAAACCGCCCTTCAGAGTTTTCAACCTTGCGGGTTGCTCTTACTTTTGCATGGATTGTTTAATTTTATCAGTTTTTTTAACCCAGCGAGCCTCTCTTATTTTCATATATATATTTTTAAGGGTATTACTTTTTGAGTTGGTCCAAATTGGTTGGAGTATTGAAAGTATTTCTGTCTAGGTCTATAATAATAACGGCGCCTCCCGTCATAATAGCTTTGATTATATATGACCCAACCCAATTTTGTTTAAATTTCTCTCTTGCGTCAAAGATAGGGGCTCAGATTTCCTTGAGTACAAGGTCCCATTCTTTCAGATCCATGGTCTTGACCTTCTTCTTAAATGCCTGGGCTACCCTTTTCTAATAGTCTTGAAAATGGAAGAGTGCCTTCAGTCTCTTTTCGTCAAACAGAAGCAAGTCCTCAGAATGATCGCTCTGCCATTTTTCTTCTGGTATATTGCACTCTGCTATAACTCTGAGAGAATGAACTTCTAGTTCTATGCGTAGGACAACTTCCATCCCGTATACTAGAGAGTAGGGGTGACTCCTGTCGAGGCTCGGATTGATGTCTTGTAGCCCCAAAGCGCAAATATAAACTTTTATGGCCAATCCTTACTGGCTTCTATTGTCATTTGCAGGATTCTCTTAATATTTTTGTTCGTCGCCTCGACTGTCCTATTTGTCTCTGGCCTGTACGATGATGACTTGTGCGATGTGATTCTGTATTCTTCCATCAAATCTAGTACCTCCCCTTAGAAGTGGGATCCATTGTCGGATATAGTTTCATGAGGAACACCATATCGGCATATGATATTCTGTTTGATAAACTTGGCCACGTGACTCTTTGAGGATTGAAAAAGAACCAGCCTCGACCCATTTTATAAAATAGTCGATGGCTACTAAAATGAATTCGTGCCCATTCGAAACTTTTGGCGTGACATTGCCAATGATGTCTATTCCCCAGACTAAAAATGGCCAAAGGGAAGTCATGCTATATAATCCTGATGATGGTAGATGTACTAGATTTGCATATATCTGGGACTTGCGACATCTTTTGACGAGCCTAACATAGTCCGTTTCTATTGTCATCCAGAAATAGCCTTGCCGCAAGATCTTTTTGGCCAACATCATTCTGTTCATGTGTGGCCCGCAGACTCCTTCGTGCAATTCTCTTATGATCTCTTGACCTTTTTTGTTTGTTACACAAAGCTTGTTCACCCTTAGATAAGCCCTTTTATACAGCTTTCCACCACAAATGACGAACTGAGCTGATAATCTTATGATGACTCTCTTATCCTTCTCGCTGGCGTTCTCTAGGTATCTTCCCTCCTCAAAGAAATTCTGGATGTCGTGGAACCACGACAAACCATCTCCTTCTTCTAATTCCAAGGCTGCAACTTCGTATATGTAAAACCTGATAAAATTTAAATTTTTTAAAAAACTAATTATTAAATTCAATAATTCAATTAATTAATTAATAAATAATCTAATTAAATAAAAATATAATTAACTAAAGTAATTCCCGAAATGTTAATTAATTAAAAACTTATTTAAACTTTAATTGAATTATCTTGTTATTAATTAAATCAATTAAATAAAGGAAGAAGAAATAAAAATAAGGAATAAAGAAAAGAAGATGGAATTGTGGAATGCCAGCTGTGTATTTCTATATGCTGGAAAGTTTGAATATGGAATGGGTCAGCAGCATCCCTTATTTGGGGGAGTTGGTTTTCGGAGCGTGGAGGGAAATCAGGGATCCCATCCTTGATTTCGTGTCATCTCCTCCATTTTAAATGGGATTTCCCACCTGGAACCACCTCCTCCCATCTCTCAGACTTTCTCAGATGTCTCTCATGATTCCCTAGTCCTCCACCGCTGCTACCTTTGCTCACCACCATAGCAGAACCAACACCACCACTACCACCACCACTGAACGGTGGCATTGATCACAGAAACAACCACCATCATCATGACCTTGATCTTCATCACCATTAGGTGATTTTAGGTAAGATTAATCCCCTATTTCGATTCATGTAACTCCGTGTATACGTACATGTATATATATATCATATACTAGATTATAGTGAGATTAATGATCAATCCAACAAGCATATAAGCAAATAGTATTTACCATGATCAATCATATTGGAAAACTAACAAAAGATATTCAAGATAAACATATATGTTGATATATTACCATAACGTGTATATATATATATATAACAGTTATATATTTTGACCCCATGCATAAAATCAACCATGAAAGATGTTTAAACCCTCTGAAAACATGATAAAACATCTTAGATAATGATTAAAATGAAGAAAAGATGAAGGAACCATGAAAACACGAGCTTCAAACAACAATTAATGGTTGCTATGAAGCATTGGGTCGACTCACACATTGGCTGAGTCTTCCCAAGTAACAAAGATGGTGACCCCCGTGCTTTTGGTTCGACTCATGAGCTTCTTGAGTCGACTCATGGTGTCTGTCTTACCTTGAGTCAACTCATGAGCCCTATTGGTCGACTCATGTTGACCATGCCGAGAACATTAAACCTCTGTGTCGACTCACACACGCTTGGGTCGACTCACAACATGCCTTAGTCGACTAAAAGTGAACCCCCTCAGCTCACTTGACCTTTGGGTCGACTCACACCCCTTTTGAGTCGACCCAGCTCCTCTGCCTTGCCTTTTGAGTCAACTCAATCCCTCTTGGGTCAACTCACAGAGACCATTTGCACCCCAGGGTCGACGCTAACTCCCTTGCCTCGACCCTTTGAGGCCTGAGACCACCTTGGGTTGACTCAAAGACTCCATGAGTAGACCCACAACTTCTTGTGTTTTGACCAGACCAGCTTTGGGTTGACCCATAGTCTTTGTGGTGCTGACTCAAGGCAACCTGTAGGGTTTGGGTCGACTCACAGTCCCCGTGTGTTGACCCACAGTGTATGCCGTGACCACCTTCCACCTTGAGTCGAAACACAGTCTTGTGGTGTCGACTCACACATGCCTTTTGACCTATTTTCTTCGACCTAGAGGCCGTTTGTCTCGACTCAATGGCTGAACAAATTAGGAAAAAGTTCTAAAAACAATTTTAAGGGCTTAGGCTCTATTTGGACATTAAGGTAAATGATAAATTAAGTTAATTAATGATTAATTAACACCAGAAACATAGATTGAAGCTTATAAAAATGGGAAAGAGATTGTTTGGCTAATTAATTCGATTATTACCTTATTTATTGATTTTGTACCATTACCTTGTATTATATCAGGTTGAGGTTTATTACATCCTTAGAGATTAGCTTGGACTCGAGGTGAGTTACTTTAATGCTACATAATTTTTATTAAATTTTCCATATTCCCAAACTTGATAAAAAGTAAATGTAAATGTTTGAATGCTTTAAATGGTGTTAAATAGTTTTTATTTCAAAATTATGGTAAAATTATTTTACTGATGAATGGGTTACTTGTACGTACTTGTAATAAACTCTTATCTTTTAATTGACTTTAAAAAGATGAAAAGTGTAAAGAAAATTGTTATGAGAAGCCAAATGAAATTTTTTATAAAAAAGTTTAGTAACATCTTGAATAGTCTATGAAATGAAGAATGTTATAGAAAGGTTTATCATCAATTGTTCTTGCAAGCTTGAATATCCTATGTAATGGAAAGTGTTACGAAATACATAAAAGTGGTATGAAATATGTAATGAAATGTGTTATGAAACGTAAGATGAGAAGCATTGTGTTATGAAATGTATGATGAAGAGTATTATGAAAAGTATCATGGAAATCTTAATGACAAGCGTTATGAAAAGTATATATAATACAGACTAAGGTCCGAATATGAGATGTCTTGGTAACTCGTGTAATGTTACCAAATGGATGGGATATATTGGTGACCCGTATATGGGACCAAATGACAATGAGATGCCTTGGTAACTTGTGTAAGGTTACCAAATGGATGGGATATCTTGGTAACCCGTATATGGGACTAAATGACTATGAGATGTCTTGTTGACTCATATAATATTACCAAATGAATGAGATGTCTTGGTAACTCGTGTAATATTACAAAATAGATGAGATATCTCGGTGACCCATAAACAGTACCAAATGATTGGATTATGTGATATCTTGGTGACTCGTTGACAACGAGATCAAATAAAAAGAAGAATATAGATATGTTTTGAAATGAAATGAGGTAAGATGAAGAAATGAAATGAGAAATGAGATAATTAATTGAGATAATGAAATGATATAAGACAAATGAAATAAAATAATGATGGGTTGTGTGTCTACCCTTTTAACAATGAAAGAATGGGTTAAATGAATATTTTTGTCTTCTTTATACCGTATATGCCATGCCATGATATGTTGTTATACAAATCTATTTTATGTCCATTGTTTTTAAACTATATTATATTATGCATGTTCCATTGACCAGCTTTTGCTAATTTAAAATTAAACATTCCAGGCAAACAAAGAAGAAGTTGATGTAGGACTCGACTGCTTCATGGGATCTAAGGACAAAGACCTCTAGGATCATGCATACTTTATTATTGCTTTCGCATTTGAATTAATTGTTTAAGAAATGTTGAGATATACTAATGAGATAGTGGGTTGTATGTCCCACATTTATATTTATGGATTTTAAGTACTTGAATCCATATGAATTGATTAATAATTTGCATATAATTAGCTAATTACACGTATAGGCTTACTTGGTTCATTGGGCCAAGGCCCATGATCCATGGTCGGTCACCTTTCCCAAATTAGGGTGTGACAAGTTTGGTATCCGAGCATAAGTTTAAAGTATTTTAGACTTGAATCATGTTATATCATCATGCATCATTAGTAGAGGTCTGGATCCCTAGAGTTCTTTCAGTTATGAATTATTGATTTCAGTAGATGAAACATTCTCTTTTGTATATGATTTTGTGTAACATTTAATCCTCGGTGATATGTCTCGTAACTTGATGTAAATTCTATCTATACCATCATAGACATATATTGTGTGTAGCTAAATTAAAAATGTGTAGGATTTTTGGGTATCGTACCCTTATCTTCGAACGTCTGTTTGACTAGCTTTGAAATCTTATTGGGAACACATTGGACGCGATGTTGGTTCTAATTGAAAGTCTTAGTAAGTTATCAGATTGAGAAAAATAACCTTATAAGTCGTAGAGAGTCGTTAAAGGAATACTAGTAAATCTTGAAAGCCTTAAATATAGGGGACCTATGATTGTGTTTTTATGAAACATATTAATCTTACTAATCTATGTCTTATTTGTAAGATAGCTCGCCCAAGACGCGATGTGAATTCGAGGTATGCATCAACAGAGGATGCACAAAGAGAACACACACCTAACACTACGCTTGTAGACCTAAAAATAATTAAAACCCCGGTGGCGCCAAAAGCCACAGCTACCCCGGTAGCACCAGTTGTCCCTAAAGCCGCAGCTGCCCCAGTGAATGAAGGAGCACTACACACTCTCCAGACTCTAGCAGGCATGATTTCTGGGCACCAATCTCAATCGAGAATGTGTGGTGCAGACAAAGCTATGAGCTTGGATAAGGTCTCTGTATTCGAGAAATTTTTGAAGGCCCATCCTCCGACCTTCAAGGGGTCAATCAACTCCGATGACGCTAAAGCTAGAAGCTTTGCATGGAGAAAATTTTTGATAGGTTAGGTTGCACTGACGACCATAAGGTGTCTTTGGCAACGTATGTTTTTGAAGGGCAGACAGAACATTGGTGGCATATGGTGAAACGCCAATATCAAAGTAAATAACAAGAACTTGTCTGGACAAAATTCCTGGCATTGTTCGATGATAGATATTACCCTGTGGCGATCAAGAAACAAAAACAAGTAGAGTTTCTCATGCTAGAACAAAAGAGTTTGACTGTGGCGGAGTACGAGAAAAAGTTTGCTGAGTTGTCCCATTTCGTGCCACAATATGTTGCTGATGAGGAGAGCAAAGTGGTCATGTTTGAGAGGTGCTTACAGCCAGCTACTCGTAGCAGGGTTTCACTGTTCGAGACAAAGACTCTGTCCGAACTAGTAACCAAAGCTCTTTTAGCTGAAAAGAGTCTAGATGAAGCTCAGAAGAGCAGGGAGATACACCCCAAAAGATTCAGACATTCGAAGACAATGGGAAATCGTACTAGAGAAGGTAATCCTGCCAAGAGGACTCATACACCGGATCAACCACAACCTCATACTAATGGGAATGCAAAACAACCAACCTGGAATCCATGCAACAAATGTGGGAAAGTCCACTCTTGTGGGCACAATTGCAATGGTACGTCAAAGATGTGTTACAAATGCGGTAAGGTAGGTCACATATCCATGTTGCACACCGATCGTCTCAAACACACGCACACACGATATACGAGTAACGAAACAGTAAAGAAATCAACACAATGATTTACGTGGTTCCCCAAACACCTGGGTACATCCACGGGACGGATCGATTGTTCTTATTAATCACAATCTAGATGG
>JAUTBS010098941.1:0-12897 GCA_032361285.1 Aequorea victoria | reverse complement strand
GGTTGTGTAGATTTAGAGATAGTCTGATTCTACCAAACAGACTCATTTTTCAAAAAATTCTTTTGTATGAAATTTTAAGCCGCTTTATGTTCACAACCAGTTCTCGATCTCTCATGAAAAGTTTAGATAACACCATAATCTAGCTCTCTGTAATGTTTCTGAATTGTTCAGTGAGGTTTGGTATTTTTAAAGTATTTTTGAAGCACTAGGGCAGAATCTGAAAATGAAGAGAAATATGGTTTAAGAAGGTTTTAAGCAAAACTAAGTACCTAAACCTAAGTTAGGGATCTTGGGGACCATGAGGGTACCAAGAATGATTAGAAAGGATATTCTTAAAGTGAAAAATATCTCACTTGTATACCCACACCAACATGCATGTGTCACAATAGTTCACATAGTAAGTTCATATCCTATCTATGTGTTAGGAACCGGAGTTTCGGAGTGAACCGGAGGGCGTGGCTCAAAGAAGAGCACTCATTTTTTATGTGGGGTTTTCCTTATCACAAGCTTAGTATTATGAATGTGTGAATGGTTAAATTTCTTAAGCTTTCATGATATATGATTTGAGAAAATGAATGGTCGTTTTACCCGTGAAAGAAAGTTATGTTTGCAAACTCGTATTTTATGAAATAACTTATGAATATATGTTTTGGAATATAATAGAAGTTGAATATTTTATGAAAGTAGACGGTGATATTACTTGTGAAAGAAACGATATTTGTGGACCTATGTTTTAGCAAATAATTCATGAACCTATTTTGGAACTTGAACTCAATGTTTTATGAAAGAATCTTGAACATAGAGTAGAATAGGAGAAATGTGATCGTGTTGGACAAATGAAACAGGAAAACTAATTGACATACTACGTTATAAAAGTTATGAGAGTTTTTATGAAATTATCTATATTTTATGAAATTATCCTTGAGTATAAAGTATAACATGAGAACTATGATAATATGAATTATTTATAGGACGTGTTGAGAAATTGTACAAGACGAAATAATTGATACAAAAAGGGAGAATTAACTTGTGAAAGTCGTGAAAATTTTACGAAAATATTTATGAACATTGTGTTGGAAAACTTAAATAAAAGTTTGGATAAAAGATTAATGGATACATTATGTGTATCATGATAGCCTTGATATTACATGGCGGGTGTCATATGGTGGCTATATCGCACACCCGATAATGTGTTGACGTATGCCACGTTATAGTATAGGGAATATATTGCACACTCGATAATGCGTTGATATATGTCCCAATATAATGATATATGATGTGTTAGCTCCAGCACTGAGTATTGTTAAGTGGCCCCGGCGAATAATCCTTAGCCCTGTCCAATTAAGAGTAGGCAGGATATTCGGAGACTCAGTACTGTAACAACTCCTGGTTGGGAGGTTAATACAATCCAAGGTTTTATGAGAAAATATGATTAATAAATAGCTAATTATGTTACCACTACTAAGTAGATGTATAAAATGAAAAGTTGTAATTATCATTACTAAGTAAATAAACGAAAATGATATTAGAAATCCTCTGTTGAGAGGTGGTTGTTGGAAAATGCTCTACTAAGAGGTGATGATGTAATGATTATGAAGTTTCTCCACTGAGGGGTGAACGATGATAAGATGAATTTTTTTTTTAAAAGATAATGAATGGTAGTAATGATGAACAACTATTTTTAAAGAGGTAATAGTTTTTGGGAAACTTATACAAAGAGAAATAACGAAATGAAGATGAAAAGTAACAAAAAGATTGGAAATGAATCAAGCTTTGAAAAACCCTTTTATGAGGAGATTTGTGGAAAGATAGAAATTTGAAATCTTTTATGATAACAGTATGTTTTGAGAAAAGTTATCATGTTTTAAAGTGATGAACTGTTTTCTTCCATTGTGCAATTCATAATACTATTGCCAGTGATTGGTGAGTACGTGGATTATAACTCACCCCCACACAGATCTTTGTAACAGGTACAGACGAATGATGTGCACGATCAGGTCTACTGCAAGATTATGTTTGGGTTAGGGTCCATGGAGATATACTCCATTTGGTATTTCATTTTGGGTTGTAAATTGAAATATGAGATAGTGGCCGTAGTGCCCTCTTGTGATGTAAATTTGTGTTATGTAAAAGAAAAAAAATAATATGAAGGATTCCTTATATGTTAACAGAATTTGGGTTGAAGTTGAAAAACAAGATGGTTTAGTCTTATTCCCTTGCGTTCCGTTGTAGACACCCTATTTTTGACTAAACTAAACATGAGCAGGTTTCGCAAACTTCCGATGATGAATGCATACATCAGCCGTGTCAAATGAGCATTTGTGCGAGTCCAATAGTGCAAGGAATGCCTCAAGAAACACCCCAAGACACCTTGAAACACCCAAAATACAAAAAATACCCCTCGGTGCATCCCAACCAAGCGATGTGCCAGCTCTAAGTGGCGCACGCCACTTCCCTCCAAACAACCCCACGTCATTTCAAAAACCAAACCACTTTCCTCGAACCTAGCCCCATGCAATAACTTTCCATGCCACTAGCCAAGCCATATCAGAGCCCTAAGCCACATTTAACCTTGGCGCGCGCCACTTACTCCTAGCGCCACGCCACTTACACGTGGCGCACGCCACCTTAAGAGGAAACTTCGGCTCCAAGTCAGCTCCTTGTCCCAAAACCTATAAATACAACCCCCACCTTATTTCAGAATCCTTAACCAACACAAGGAAAAACCTTGCCAAATTTGAACCCCGTAAATCTCATATATAAGCCGAACCTCCGCAAACAAAAATATTTAAAAGCATAAGCAATTCCCAAAACTTGAGATCGAGACTTACTACCTTCAGAATCCTTGGCATTGGAAGAACTCGGAAGACTCGAAGACCGCACGGAAGGCCTCTCGGGGATGCACCGTATTTGAGGAAAAGCTTCAGAATTACTTGAAACTTCACTCTTCTTTCGGGATATACGATAATTCCCCTTTTTCTCATCTTTTTCACTTACTCTTCTTTTTCCTTTCTTAGAATTTCGTTTCATTCGATAAAAGGAAAAAAAGAGGCCGTTGACCTCATTCTCCCCGGTTCTATTTTTCATTTTTGCTTGAGCATGTTTTTCCGTTTCATAGAAAATCATGTTCCTTTTCTTTCTTCTTAGCCCTTTTAGGTTTAGAAATGCATCAAATGTAAGAATTAGACTATTTTCCGAAAGTCTTACATGAATTGCCATCTTTTTTTCTTTTATAAAAACACCCGCACACAAATAGTACATTGTTTTGCTAAAACAGTAGCCCCTTTTAGATCTCTAATTGCCGAGCTCCTTCCTCCATAGTGACGCGCGCCATATCCAGAGAGCCCAGAAGTGGTGCACGCCATGTCCATGAGGTGTGTGCCAGGTTATAAGGTGGCGTGCACCACCTCTGTTTAAAAACCAGTGGCTTCCCAACATCTTTGCCCAGTAGCCTTTTCTGCTTATTTTCTATGAGTTGGAATTTCTGTTGAAATACCATATTTTTGTATTTCTTTTCGTATAAAAACACACTTGAACGCAACAGAACACTATTTTCCTAAAGTAGTTGCCCCTTTTGGGCCTCTGGGTGTAGAGCTCACTCTTCCATAGTGACGCGCGCCACTTCCAGAGAACCCAAAAGTGGCACACGTCATGTACAGATGGCGCGCGCCAAGTTCGAGGTGGCATGCGCCACCTCTGCTTAAAACTAGTGGCTTTCAGTAGCTTTTTCCTGCATCTTTCTATTTTAACGGCAAATTTTCTATGTATCAACTCCACTGGTATGCTGCCATCTCCCACTTGACATGCCTTTAAGTGTAAATATGCATAGAAAACCTTAGTTTTAGGTTAAGTTTTATTTTCTTGTTAGCTTTTTAATGTTCTCTCTTCAACCTTCTTTCTGTATGTGTTGCTTTTGATATGTTTAAGACAAGAACAAAACAAAACGGTTAAGTAAAGGCTGGTCTTCGGATCGGGCGAGAGGGGTGCCTAACACCTTTCCCTTTCGTACCCTAGCTCCCGAACTATTTTCTCTGGTAAGGAGGGACTAGTCCCTTAAAATTTTTGGTTTCTTGGTTTATCCAAAAACTAAGTGGCGACTCTAATTGTGCGGCCTTTAACACGGACGAGTTTGGGGGAAAACTTCTCTTTTCTTCATGTGTTGTTCTTTTAAAATCGAAGGAAAAGGAGATTGGGTTCCTCACAGTGGCGACTCTGCTGGGGATTCTTTTTTTAAAAAGTGAGTCAAACTTGAAAAACGTTTCAACTGTTCTTGTCTTAAATTTATCATTAGTATTAGCATTGCATGCATGGTTTTCCATCTCTTTTCTTCCATTTTTCAATGGGTACTTTTCCAAAATAAAAGAAGAAAGGAGAAAATAAAATAATCCAAATGCTTACCTACCCTTCACTTTGGCAATTTACTGTCTCGAAGCTATGTGGGGGAAGTAAGCAAGCCTTCTGGCCGTATGCCCCTTTGGATACAGGCAAAAATGGTCATTGCGTACTGTTTGACCTGGCCACGTACTACTCGGTTGAGAAAGTATATTCTTGATTCCAACTAAGAAGGTACCCGATTACTAGACTACCAAGCCTTTTTATATGCAGTTAGTCAGTTTCAAACTTTCCCTTTCGGATAAATACCCTTATAGGTTATGTGTTTTTCTTTCATGTCTGCTTTTGATTGATTAGAGTACCTCTTTTCTTTTCTTTTGAGGCGGGTTTCATCACCCGAGTCTCATTTTCTCTTTCTCAGGACCCTCTGTGGTTATCCCGTGTTTGATGTCATTAGGCCATTGCCTAACCTCCGTCATTTTCTTAGAGTCGGGTTCCATCACCCGAGTCTCATTTTCTCTTTCTCGGGACCCTCCATGGGTATCCTGTGTTTGACATCGTTAGGCCATTGCCTAACTTCCGTCGTTTCTTTAGAGCCGAGTTTCATCACCCGAGTCTCATTTTTTCTTTCTCAGGACCCTCTGTGGTTTGTCCCGTGTTTGACGCCGTTAGGCCGTTGCATAACTTCCTTTGTTTCTTTAGATCCGAGTTTCATCACCTGAGTCTCGCTTTCTCTTTTCCGGGACCCTCTGTGGTTTGTTCCGCGCTTGACGCCATTAGGTCGTTGCCTAACCTCTGTCATTTTCTTAGAGCTGGGTTTCATCACTCGAGTCTCATTTTCTCTTTCTCGAAACCCTCCGTGGTTATCCTATGTTTGACGCTGTTAGGTCATTTCTTAACCTCTGTTGTTTCTTTAGAGTTGAGTTTCATCACCCGAGTCTCATTTTCTCTTTCTTGGGACCCTCCATGGTTATCCCGTGTTTGACGCCGTTAGGCCGTTGCCTCCATCATTTCTTTAGAGCCGGGTTTCATCACCCGAGTCTCGCTTTCTCTTTCTCAAGACCCTCCGTGGTTATCCCACATTTGATGTCGTTAGGCCATTGCCTAACCTCCATCATTTCTTTGGAGTCAAGTTTTATCACCCGAGTCTCGTTTTCTCTTTTTCAGAACCCTCCGTGGGTTATCCCGTGGTTTGACGCCATTAGGCCGTTGCCTAACCTTCGGCGTTTTCTTTTGAGACGGGTTTCATCACCCGTGCCTCCTTCTCTTTCCCGGGACCTTTCGTGGGTTATCCCGTGACTTGACACTGTTAGGCTATGTGCCTAACCCCTTTTCTTCATTTTTTCGGATCCAGGTTTCATCGACCCATGCCTCCTTTTCCTTATGAGACCTCCCAAGGATGTCTCAAACCCTCGAGGTCGTTGGGCTTCAGACCCGACTTCTCTCTTTTTGAGTCTAGGGTCGGGTCTCATCAACCCGTACCTTGTTCTCTTTTTTAGACCCCTCTGGGGTTATCTCGAACCTTTGGATTCATCGGGCTATTAGCCCAACCTCTTCTCTTTTATAAGAGCCGGGTTTTCACCAACCCATACCTCTTTATTTTCGGGACCCTCTGTTGGTCATCCTGAGTTTCGTAGTCGTTGGGTCGGGACCCAATCTAATTTTTGGTTAGGTTCTGTGCCTTTCCCCTTTGTGTTCGGTTCGGCCGAAATTCCCAAAGTTTCGAGTTCCTTCACTATAGAGCCACGACTCGATGTTTCCCGATGATAGTCCTCTATTTTTCGCCTTCGCAGGACAAAAACCTGATAGTATAAGTCGGTATTTGTCACCGCATCTCCTTTACTGTGTAAGTCGGTCTTATACCACATCCCCTTTTTTTATCGAGTCAGTTGGTCAAGGTATAAGTCGACTTTGTCCCGTATTCTTCACCGTTCGAGCTCCGGCTCGTCGGTTAAGTCGGTATCATCCCGCAACACGACCTTCCTTGCCATATGAGCTCAGCTTCTCATCGGAAAGGTCGCGCTTCTTCTCCCCTCCCCTTTTATTTCTCGACGTAGAGATTTAGAGTCTCGACGGAAAAGCCAGTATCGTCCCACACCCTTTCTTTTGTTTTCATAACCGTAGAGAGATAAGTCTCGACGGAAAGCCAAGCTGCAAGGCTTGCACCCTTTCTCGCTGCTTGGTGAAAAGTTTTTTTTCCCTTTAGTTACTCTTCCTAGACCTCCCCTTTTATGTCTTGCCATAGAGATTCAGAGTCTCGACAGATAAAACTCGGGGCTTCCCACATCCTTTCTTTTGTTTCCATAGCTGTAGAGAGATAAGTCTCGACGGAAAGTCGGGCTCCTCTCATAAACCTTTTTTTTGTTGGCCGTAGAGATTCAGATTCTCGACGGATAGGTCGGTATCGTCCCATGCCCGTATTTTTCCTTTTTTCTTCGCCCGTAGAGACTTAACCTTCTAAAACTCGACAGAGAGGACAAGTCGGTATCGTTCCGCACCCTCGGATTTTCGTTTATCGTTTGAGATTCAGGATCTCAAATGGAATGTCAAGCTCCTCTCGCAAATCTTTTTTTCTTTGGCCGTAAAGATACGTCTCAGCGGATAGACCGGTATTGTCTCGTGCCCGTATTTTTCCTTTTTTCTTCGCCCATAGAGACTTAGCCTTCTGAGACTCGACGGATAGGGCAAGTCGGTATCATCCCACATCCTCGGATTTTTGTCTACCATTTGAGATTCAGAGTCTCAGCGGACAAGTCGGGCTCCTCTTGCAAATCTATTTTTTCTGGCCGTAGAGATAGGTCTCGATGGATAGGCCGGTATCATTTCGTACCCATATTTTTCCTTTTTTTTCCCATAGAGAATCAGTCTTCTGAGACTCGACAGAGAGAGCAAGTCAGTATCGTTCCACACCCTCAAATTTTCGTCTGCCATTTGAGACTCCGATCTCGACAAAAAGCCGAGCTTCGCTCGCAAAACTTTATTTTCATCTGCCGTTTGAGACTCCGGTCTCGATGAAAAGTTGAGCTTCGCTCGTAAACCATTATTTTCGTCTGCCGCTTGAGACTCCAGTCTCGACAAAAATTTGAGCTCCGCTCGCAAACCTTTATTTTGGTCTATCGCCTGAGACTCCGGTCTCGACGGAAAGCCGAGCTTCGCTCGCAAACCTTTTTTTCAGTTCGAGATTCCAGTCTCGACCAAAAATTGAGCCTCGCCTGCACCTTTTTCGTACCCTTATCCGCGATCTTCACAAATCCCGAGGCATTGATGCAGTTTCGACGCTCTTCTAAGCTGGGTTTTTCCCACAACTCCTTATTAGGTCTAGAGATCCAGTGTCACGATGTCTTTTTTGTTTTAAGCCGGGTTCTATCACCCACACCCTTTGTTTCTCTCGCTCAGGATTTTCTGAAGAAATCTTGAGTTATTTTATCGTCGAACTGTCAAGCTGAGGCTTCGCGATTCTTTTTCTATTTTAAGTTAGGTATCGTTACCCACAACCCTTTTGTTCTTCTCCGGGGTTCTTACATGCTTTTTCACCCAGTCTTTGTTACCCATCTTGTTTCTCGCTATTGGCGTTGTTTTTCTGTTTCGTTCTTCCTATAGGATCATCACGAGCTACAACATCTAAACGATCTAATTTGCTTCCCATCTCTTTCGCTTTTAGAGTTTATCATTACTTCTTCAAGCTCTGATACAATGCCCGTCTGGATTCGATTGCCAATTGGCAGACTAGAAAGATCAAATCCCGATCTAAAAAGTGCTACAATGGCAGGAGATGGCGATACGAATACTACGATGAATTCTGCATTGATCCGAACTCTATCGGAGATGCAGAAAGCTTTGGAAGGCATGACCCTCATGCTCCAGGATCAGTCCCAGGCCCAAGTTCAATGTTAAACAGAGATTCGGGCCCTTCTGGCTAACCAGGTTCCAAGAAATCCACGGGATGAAGTAGTTAACAAACAACTCTAGGATGAAGAACAATACAGTACAGATCCCCTGGGAAATAGACCCTCTATTGTCATTTTCAATGATGTTTGGCCAGCGACTGCTAATGCTGTTCTACCAGCTACTACAGCAGCTACTCTTGTAATAGACCCGACCTTGGTTCGGGAAGCCTTACTCTCTGACAAGATCGACAGGTTGGAAAATGTATTGAGGAAAGCGAGAGGAGTCGATGAATATATGCTCGACGTTGAAGAACTCTGTCTATTTCCCAATGCCAAACTGCCCAAGAAATTTAAGATGCCGAACATGGAAAATTTGACGGTACCAGAGATCCTAGGATTCACCTATGAATGTATGTCTGTACCCTATCTCCCATGGGAATCGACGATCAACTAAAAGCGCAACTCTTCCATAGGACCCTTTCAGGGGCTACTCAACGTTGGTTTCTAACCTTGGAAGCTACCAGAAGCAGAACTTGGGAAGACATTGCTACCGCATTTGTTGGGTAGTATAACATTAACGTCTAGGTGGACGTGACTATAAGGGAGCTAGAAACTACCAAACAGAACCCCCAGGAAGATTTTGTTAACTTGCTGACCCGCTGGAGGAGTAAAGCAACTAAGATGACTAACCGGCCTATAGAGAAAGAACAAGTCCAGACGGTGGTAAAGAACTTGCAGCCAGGTTTAGAAAGTACCTCATCACTCAGCCACTCATGATTTTTGAGCAACTGTTTGATGCGGGAATCCAAATCGAGGATGCCCTCCAGATAGGAGAAATCGAGAGGACAAAAGTCAAGACAGAAGCAGGTATAAGTTAGCAAAGAATTCGGAAGCCCTATCATGGTCAGATCTATCAAGGGCAGAATTATCAGGGTAAAAATAGCTACCCAACCAACCAGGCTAACCTGAACCCGGCTAAAAACAACATGTCGAGGGCAGGAGAAGTAAACCTCCTTAACCCTCATCCATTTAACTCCCATCCATTCAACCCTCAGCCAATGCCGTTTAGACCACCATTTGCGTTCCCACTTATCCGGAGTGTATTCAATGAACTAAGTGTTCCGTTCTCTGTGCTATTCCCGAGGTTGGTGGAGAAATGACACTTAAACCCCCTCGCACCAACACCTATTCCAAATCCACCTCCAGCCAATTTGAACCCTAAAAAATACTGTGAATACCATCAAATGTAAAAACTGTATGAAGCTTCGACACATGATTCAAATTTGATTGATAACAAGGTGATTCGACCCCCAACGGCGGTTAAGCCTAATGTTACTACCAATCCACTACTGAATCACATATACACACCCCCTCGAAACATAAACCATATCCATACAGTTTCATTCTGTTATGATCCCAGCATCTATATCTGCCCAGAATAGGCCGTCAGACTAAGTCCACCTCTCCCAGAATGGAACTTTCTGTGCTCTTTGGATGTAGAAGGAACTCTGTATGTGGAGGAAAATGACTTAGAAGAGCTGGAGGATGCGGAATAAATTATAGAGGAATGGGATAATATGGCAGCAAACAATGAGGTACATGTGGAGTTTGCCTTCTATGACCTCAACGTAGACGTTGGTGTTGATGGTTGGATGTCATCAGAGGAATCAGATGAGGAATGCACAGACGATGAATTCGACGGAAGTGAGGGGTAGAATGACCTCGATGATGATGACTTTTCTATTTTTGGCATCCTACCAGACAACAATGTTGAAGAAACAGACATAAGTGAATCGAAAGAGGAATCAGAGGGGAACCCAGGGTCTACAGGATCAGGAATAGGAACCGGGATAGGAACAGGAATGGAAGCAAGATCAAAAATAGTAAGGGTAGAACCAGAATCAGAACTAGAAGCAGAAACAAGACTAGAAATAGAGGCAAGAACAGAACCAGAAGCAGAAAGAGAACCAGAACCCAAAACAGAAGCAGAAACAGAATAGGAATTAGTAACAACAACGGGAACCAGAAGGGACTCGGGATCAGAACTCGAGAATGAGTCTAACAACAAGACTCAAACTAGTGCTGAGAAAAACCAAAGGTTAAATAAACTGGGGAACAATAAAGAAGAGAAAGAAGCGAGAAAAAAAGCAAAATGTGTGATAGGCATCGGGCCCACTAATATCAGAACTATCGAGAATAGGATTATGAGTAAAGGCTAGAAAAAGTACGACCTAGATATCCCATTTGAAGAAGGATAAGACATTCTAGACCTTTTCGTTCTCAATAACGATATTTGGGACTACTCATGGACTGATGACAGCTGAAAAGATGAAGAACTGTGGGCGGTAGAAGAAATAAACCGTCAAGAGGCAGAGAAAGAACAAAGCCCGCCCTAGACGAAAAGTTTGAAGCCGGCACAGACCACCCAGCAACCAATACAGAAACATAGAAACTAGCAGGAGATGATCTATGGGGACTGAAAGGACTGGACTTGTCCGAAGTAAACCCTGTTACAGATCACTAGGATGGTTTGTGGGACTCCAAAGAAGAAGTTGAGCATTTGACCAGGAGTGGAAGACACTTCAAACCTGCCAACTTAGAGAGAGATGAAGCAAGCCAGCCCACAACAGAAGCCAAAGAATAGGATGACGATGTACTGAAGCAGCTCAGAAGGATTCAGGCTAACCTAAGTATTTGGGGGCTACTGATGGCATCCCATAAACATAGGCAAGCCGTGCTAAGGGCTCTAAGCAAAGTCGACATCTCCATCGATACCACTCTTGAATAGTTGGTAGGAATGGTTGCTCCTACCAAGCTAAAAAATGCCATAGCTTTTATGGATAAAGATTTGTCCGCCGAAGAACATCTGCACAACAAGCCCTTCTACATAACAGCAAAGTGCCTAGGAAAATGGGCACCTGTGGTTTTGATTGATAATGGGTTAGCTTTGAAGGTCTGCCTACTCAGAACAGCGCACTGTCTCGGGTTAAAAAAGCAGGATTTTACTTCGACCAACCAGGGGTTACGAGCATATGATAATACCCGTAGAAACGTGATGGGGGTAGTCAAGTTCGCTATTACCATAAGACCTACAAACAGTGAGATTGAATTTCATATTCTGGATGTGCCAGCCTCCTTCAAAATGTTGTTAGGCTGACCATGGTTACTGTAACACCCCAAATTTTCGTAAAACTTAGCATAGGCATAAATGTACCCTAATGGGTTTACCAAGTGATCAAACCCTAGAAATTGAATCACATAAACCCTAATAATATCGATCAAGGGTTCAACACTTAAAATGATCAAGCAAATGAAGTCTTGAACTTAGCACTTAAAAAATTTAAACTCAAGTTTGAGATTCTAAGTTCGGTCGCCTAGATCACGGACCAAACGCGTGATTTTGACTTAAGGTCCAACATGAGAAATTAAGTCCATGGACCCAATAATTAAATTAATGAATTAGATTTTAAATTAAAAGTTCAATTAATTACCATTTAGCCCCTCCCATGAATTAATTACACAAAAAGGCTAATTTTGGTCAAAATTGCAAAAAGAGCCCCACATAATTATTTAAATTATAAAAATAATAAAATAAAATAAATTTTTAAAGGACTAAATTGCCCTTGGCCAAAATTCCCCATGGTGGGAGGTGTGATATGACATAAGTCTTCATTTTTAATTAAAATAGAAAATTAGGAGAAAGTCTTTGATCTGATGGTTGCTTAATCAAAAGTAAGGCTTGTTTGGCATATTAATTTATCTTCTACACTAACTAAATTATTATGGGAGATAATTATACACTTAATATATTTCAAGAAGATAAGAATATATAGAATAATTAAATTATGGGAGAAAATTAGCTAAAGAAAGATTAGTAGCAAAAAATGCCTTTTTCTAGAAAACTCCTAATCTCATCATTTTAATTTATTTTTCCCAAACAAGACCTTTAATCTCCCATGTCATCTTGTACCACATTGGAAGACTTTTGAGCCAAAGTTCTCATTAAGATGGAATGACAATTGATGGACTAAATTAGGGAATTAAATAAAGAAAAAAATTATTTAATTTTCTCTCACCTCCTAGCCTATAAATAGGACTATTCTTCCTCACTTTTAAAAACATTTTTTAGCTCTCCCTTCTCTCTAAATTTCGTGCATAACTAGACCAAGAAAGGGGAGAAAAGAAAAAGAAGAAGATAGAAGAAGATCAAGGAACAAAGAACCAACTTCAAAACCAAAAAACAACAAGTAAGAGTCTTCTAGAACTTATTATTTTTTCCCTAATATCATCTTCTCTCCTCACATCCTCTCCAAGATAAAAAGAAAGAACTAGAAATTGATGAAAATAGGCATAAAGTTCCGAATCATGCAAATCTTGTTCTAGGGAGTTTTTAAATGAACACTAATTGAAAGTTAAATGTTGTAAAAACTCAATGTGGACCTTTATATACATATATAATGTTTTTTTGATGAGATTTGAGTAGGCCTTGTGTGGTATAAATAGGAGTTGTTGCTTAAAATATGAGAACAAGAAAAACAGAAAGTATAAACACTGAAATGAAGCACTTCGATGAATTTTCGTGTGAGCCAAAGGTAGCCTAAATTAAAATCTATTTTTACCATAGTTTATTTATGATGTTATAAACTTATAAAAATTTTAGTTTAGATTTTAAATGAGT
>JAUTBS010098830.1:0-12898 GCA_032361285.1 Aequorea victoria | reverse complement strand
ACCTTGACTAAAATCGTATAAGGAACAATCCCATGCGCCAACCTGGGTGACTCTATTTCGATATTGGATCCAATAGACCAAGAGGCCCCGAGTTTTAATGTGGCAATAGATACTTGATATGCTTAGGCTGTTTCTGTAGCAATGGATACTAGATATGTTCAGGATGTTCCTATGGCGTTTGTACATGGTACGACCATGGAGATTAGTTATGCTCATGTTGTTCCTGTAGCACTAGATGTTGATATGCTCAGGCTGTTCCTGTGACAATGGATACTTGATATGCTCAGACTGTTCTTGTGGCAATGCTATGGTTATAATTATACTATATGATATTTTAGTGACTTGTTGATAAATGGAACCAAATGAAAAGAAAAATGAAGTAAAATTAAATAAAATGAGATAAGATGATGAAACAAAATGAGATAAGAAAATGAGATGATGAAATGAGGCAATTAATTGCAATAATGAAATGTGATTTTGATATGAGATAATGAGTTGAATGTTTAATATTTTGATATTACTGTATATATACACTGCCATGATTATGTTAATGTACAAATCTATTTTATGCCCATTGTTTGAATTGTATTATATTATGCATGTTCCATTCACCAGCTTTGCTGATGTGTAAAATTAAAACATTTTAGGTTATCAGGAAATGAGCTTGTTGATGGACTCAGATGCTTCGAGGCATCCAATATAAAGACCTCTAGGATCATGTATTCATTATTATTGCTTCCGTATTGTATAAATTATTGAAATAAAAAAAAATATTAAGACATATTGGTATATTTTCCCTATTTTGATGATAATGGTTTTCAATTAATTTGATCCATGATAATTGATTATTAATTTAGCATATTGTTAACTAAAATTAGTTTAAGATTTATTTGGTTCGTTGGGTCAAGACCCATGATCCATGGTCGGTTACCTTTTCCAAATTGAAGTGTGACATTGTAGTGGTGGCGGCGATTTAGGGGTGGCATGTGGGTGTTGTGGTGGTGGCGGGTTTGGGTGGTGATATTGACATTTTGGGGTGTGGTGATATTGACTTTTGTTTGTGGTAGCAGTTTTGACTAAGGATAATTAAATCATTTTAAATTTTTCGTTAACACTATTAATGAGTAAGGTTGAATATGTATTTTTTGATATATCGAGGAGTTAACTGTATTTGATCAATAGCTTGAGGGAGGTGTTTATAATTTCTCAAATTGATTAATATCAATTAATGTCCCATTCGTCTTGACAAAAAATAATTTTATATAATTCTTCTATTTTTTTATAAAAATATATTTTTTGTGTGTTTTATTGTAATTTTGAAAATAATAATACTAACAATTATAATAGTATTTGTATGAATGATAGCGATGATGATGGTTGCAAGAGGCAGTTGTGGTGGGGGTGACAGTAGAATTGTGGAGGGGGTGGTGATGGCGGTAGCGATAGTGGTGGTGATGCGGGTAACAGTGGTGGTGGAGGTGCGGGGTGGTGATGACTGCGACAATAGTGGTGCAGGGAGAGATGACACAGGAGTCAGTGGAGGCGACGACGACGATGACGACAGTGCTGGTGGTGGGGAGGTGGCAGTGGTGGTGGTTGTTGTGGCGACAATGGTGGGGAGGTAGAGGTGGCGGTGGTGATGGCGACGGCGATATCAATGGTGATGGTGGGGTGGTTGTATAGTTCTGAATACCATACTAAACATATCAACGATTTTTTCATTGGTATGGTACATATAGGTACTAATGAAATATCGATACCGTTTTGTATTTATCGCTATAAAATATCATATATATTTTAAAAATATTGTCCAACAATAAATAATTTTTTATAACAAAAATATTTATTTAACATAATATTTTAATGAATTATTTCAAATTAATTTTTGATTTCATTAGTTATGATGAGAGAGCTAACTTGAAAGATAAAAAATTAATATTTAATATTTTTATTTATATAACTCTTCCTCTATGATATGTTTGAAGCTTGAATTATAGTAGAATTATTTTTTTAAAAAAGAGAAAAAAATAAGTAAAAGTCATTTAAAAAGAAATTATGGCCGGTACGTAGCAAATATTTTTTGATACCGTCCGGTGTTATACGATACGTCCCGTACCGACTGGTATTTTGATTGGTACAAAATTAAGCAATTTGTGTACCGAATTTGTTCCCAAAAGGTACGAATCGACCGACACAGTACAATATTCACAACTATAGGTGGTAGTGGTGATGATACTTATATAGTAATAGTATGTCTCATTAAGTAAGATTTTTTTTTTGTTTTTAAAAATTAGAAAATATTTTTTTCTAAAATTAATTTATTTTTCATTGATCAAAAAATATTTTTCAATCTTTTAATTATTGTCGTATTAATTACTAAAAAAATCTAGAAAATGTTTTATATTAAAACAAAAACATCCAAATTGATAGGAGAGTAGAACCAAGTGCAAATGGGTCAGATCTTTTTTCAACAAGTCACTGGTTTGGTGACGTAGAATTATGGGTGTAAAAGGGTTCGGCGTGGGCTTGTCAGTGACCTGTTCGGCTCGTCACTGTTCAAGCCCGCTCCGACCTCGAACAACCCTGGACCTAGTGTCTGAAGTTTGAAGCCCAGCCCGAGTTTGACCTGTGAACCCGAGCCCAAGACCCGGGCAAAAGAAATAAAAAAATAAAAAAATAATATAGGTTCGAACTTGAAATCGAGCCCTGTCATGTTTTTTTTCGAGTAATTAAAATAGTATAAAATAAACAAAATGTGCAAGAATACAAGAGATATACCCCAGGTATTTACAAAGATCCACACCGAAATATCAAAACATGCCAAAAATTCTAAAATCATAACGTGATTAATGAGTGTAGAATTCAGGCAAGCACCATGAGGAACCAGTAAGAGCAAAACAAAGACAATAGCACCTGATTGAAACTAACATGAACAAAAACATAACCCCCCGCACGCCCCTACAAAATTCGTAAAGGGGAAGACATATACGTGCTATGAACATCGCTTATAGCTAGGATTTATCCTATAACAAGACACCTGGACCGCTTGAGGCCGAAACCAGGCCAAATCCAAGCCACCAGCAAAACAACATCTATCGCAAGACCTGTGACAACAGAAGCGAAAAATGCACCAACAGCAAAGAACCTAAAAAACCAAAATGAAGGCATCCAACAATGCACACACACCTACTAGAGGGAAAAAGGTATTAACAAAAATAAGAGATCTAAGATACTAACCCAGAAGACAGGATTAACCCACACAACCCACACACGCACCCCTCACTCCGGCCGTGTGGGAAAGGCACAAAATAGGTTATGGATAGCCCCCATAACTAGGATACAGCCAAAATAAGGCCAAAAAACTACCAAAGGAACCCCAGCCACAATTACTCCAGCCTAGCCTTCTTCCTCCACAGAATAGATAGAACTTCACTCCCAAGAAAAGAAACAAAACAAACAGTACCCAAAAGCAAGAAAATAAAAACTAAAACAACACAAACTAGAGCCAAATAGGAAAAAACCAGCCCTAACCTAACCAAACATATACAAGGCAGTCAACACTACAAGAGGAACAAGAAACTATATACATCCTATATAGGTAGGTGAAGCAAAAGAAAGCAATAATAAACCAACAAAAGAAACAACAAGATGTTCAAACTTCAAAAAGAGTAGGGACTTGGAATCCTTTATCACTTTGAGCCTGGAACCATCTGAAAATCAAGTAATAGACAGAAGAGTTCATATCATAATGGCCAAAACATAGATTTCGAGAATCTCCATTCTCTACACATTCAAACATTTTTAAAAGAATGTGGAATTTTATTAAATGAGGAAACTTTACCTCTAACGCTCTCCCTTATCTCATGAACTATCAGCATCTAATCTCTTTTCAACTCTTGGAACTTTCTAAGATTCATTTCCTTCAAAAGAGCATAAATGGAGGAGGAAAATGCAAGCTTCCTAACAATATTGCAAAAAGAGACCCCCCCCAGCTCTTTTAAAAGAAAGGACCTCCAATTCTCCTATGACATACATAGCCAATTGACATTGCATAGGGACATAACTCTATGCCACACATACTTAGCAAAAGGGTATCTAAATAAGAGATGATTAAGAGACTCCACGCTCCCACCACATAAACTACACCCAAAGCCACCTGACATACCAAAGGATAGAAGGCGGTCACTACTAGATAGTCTACCTCTGAAGGCGAGCCATAAGACAAAGCTAAAACGTTGGATGCACTTTTTAAACCACATAAGAGAGAACCATGGGACCTTTTGGCGAGACTCTTTAAGCTTGTTCCAAAAGAAATTGATAGAGAATAAC
The DNA here is from genome assembly GCA_032361285.1 of Aequorea victoria. Lineage (NCBI taxonomy): Eukaryota > Metazoa > Cnidaria > Hydrozoa > Leptothecata > Aequoreidae > Aequorea > Aequorea victoria. The sequence goes on along the minus strand of JAUTBS010098830.1, from coordinate 8,569 downwards.
CCATTTAGGAATCCAAACCAAACAATAGAATCAATCTTGAATGCATCCGGTCTTATTGAAGGGAAAATATCGCGTTTTAAATCAATTAAGTCAACAGATTGTGAAACCGACCACTTTCAGTTTGTCCCATCAATCAACTCATTAACCTTCGCATTTTTCTCAAAACTAGAATCATAGATTATGCTACAACCCCTCGTCATCTCAATGGGACCCTAAGGGTGCCAATGGCCATGCCATAAAAAGGTGGAGTGACCATTGCCAATTTGATAATTGATGACAGGTTTAACCTCATCACTCAATTGGAGTAACTTTCCCCAACACCAAGACGCACGTTAAGGGATCTTGACAGCCCAAAAATTCCTACCTTTCAATAAGTTGGACTTATCCCACTTACACCAAAATGAGACACTTTCTCCAGTCAACAAGAACTATACGTGCTTAGAAATAGCAACTTTGTTCCATGTAACCAAAGATTTGATCCCAAGACTACCTTCTTTTTTTGGAAGACATATCTGCGACCGTAAGACCTTACTACCTGTCGACTTCAACTCCACCCCAAACCAAAGGAAAGCCATAAGAATTCCTTCAATCTCCTTAACAACTTTTTTTTGGAAGAATAAACAGAAAGGACCAATATACTTGCATAGAGAATATCATAGATTTAATCAATTGAAGTCTGCCAGCATAGGATAAGAGCTTATTGATCTAGGACTGAATTGTTTTGGTGATTCTAACAATAAGTGGCTTCCAAGCCTTATAAGCTAGCTTAGAGGAAATAAGGGGAACACCTAGATATCTCACAGGAAGAGAACCTTCCCTAAATCCTAAAATATCTAAAATGCTAGCCTTGGATGCCACATCCACTCTCGAGAAAAAGACATCACTCTTTTGGGGACCGTGGGATAAGCTAGACATTCCTTAGAATTTTAACAAAATACTTTTAATGACACGAATAGACAAAATGTATGCTTTAGGGAAGATCATTAGATCATCAGCAAAACTCAAGCTCACAATCTCATTTTTCTTACACCTCCAATGGTACTTAAACGAAACCTCCTTCATTCATTTGGCCATTAGATAGGATAGCATCTCCGTTACAATAACAAAGAGGTATGGGAAAAAGGAATCCCCCCTGCCTTAGGCCGTTCCTACCTTTTAAAACCCCATTGAGCTCACCATTGATGCTAATTGAATAGGTGGGGGATATTATGCATTCCTTGATCCACTGCACCATCTTATTTGGGAAGCCTAAAACCATGAGGGTATCGATCATAAAATCCCACCTAACATTATTGTAAGCCTTAATAATATTCACTTTTAGGGCACATCTAGGTCCAAGAGATGACCTATGATAATTCCTCAACAATTCCTGGGATATGAATATATTATCCACTATGCTTGTACCTTTGACAAAAGCCAATTGGGAAGGACTAATAATGTCGGGGAGGATAATTTTCACCCTATTAGCAATAACTTTGATAATACATCTGTAGATGTAATTACAACATGAAATAGGTCAAAATTCAGCAATAGACGATGGGTTAGGGACTTTAGGAACCAATACAATCAATGTAGTATTAAATTCTTTCAAAAAATGACCAAAGACAAAGAAAGCCTTAATAGTCGCAACTGTATCCTAACCCACCATGGCCCAAGCCTTCTTAAAGATGCCTACAGAGAACCCATCCAGTCCTGGGACTTTATTAGCTTTAAGAGACCAAAATGTGTATTGGATCTTCAAATTCGAGACATCACGTGTCAAAAGAGCAACTTGATCTAGTTTTAGGCATTTCACATAACACATTCAATGGACTCCTTACCCACATAAGGGAACCTGTGGGCAAAACTAAGAAACCCTGATAATAATCCACAATATGATCCCTAATAACAACATAGTTCTCAGATCTAGACCCATCACTCAAAACCAACGATGAGATCCTCGATTTATTTATTTGTAAGTTAACCGATTTGAAAAAAAAGTTGAGTTTTGATCCACAAGGTTCAACCATTGGATTCTCGACTTTTGTCGATGGAAACTCTCCTGCGCACGACACAAATCAAAAAAAACTTTTATAGGCCTCACGCTCAAGAGCAAAGGAACAAGGGTCATTATAGTTAACATCTAACCGTCCTAGGAGATTTGTCAACAAATCCCTTTGACACTTAACCCGAAAAGCCAAATCACCAAAATGCTCTACATTCAACTTTGTAAATTTAGTTTTAAGGAGTTTGAGCTTTTTATAAATACCAAACAACAGTGACCTATCAACTTGGGTTTCCCACACCTGAGCTATAGTGGGAAGAAAGTCAACTTGATCGGCCTAAAAATCAAAAAACTTAAACGACTTCTTGGCAACATACTTCTCGAAGTTGAGCCGAATTTTAATAGGGAAATGATCTGAAATCCCCGGGAGATGAATGACCGCACTGACAAGGGGATAAGAAGAGATCCAAGAGTCATTAACAAGGATACGACCAATTTTTGACTTATAAGTCCTTGGGCCTTCTTGGTTATTAGACCACATGAACTTGAAACCACTGTACCTAAGATCCTATAAATCAGTCTTATAAAGACAATTATTAAAATCGTACATATAGGGCAGCCAACGACCATTTCCACCAAACCTTTTATTAGGAAATTTAATAGTATTAAAATCTCCAACCACTAACCAAGGGGATGCAACATAAGACAGGGCTAAACTTTGTTACAAGTTTCATAGAGGCATCTTCTTCAGATGAATATTTAAACCATATACAAAAGTCACGTCAAATGAAACTTTTGCTTCCAAAAAATGGACTTTGTAGTGTATCCATTTAACAACCATTGTTAGTACATAAATACTAACAAAATAGGGATCCAAAAATACCCACAATATACCAAGGTCAGAGAATTGGTCGTTATTAACCATGGACCAGCTTGGAAAAAGTTGGTTGAAGACCTGCAAGGACTTTGCAGGTTTGACTCTAGTCTCATTCAACGCTACTATTCTACAACTACCAAGGCTAACCAGAAACTTGACTTCCCATTGTTTGACCCTATTATTTAAACATCTAATATTCCATGATAATATAGCAGACATAAATAAAGTATAGAGGAAAGGAAAAAACCAGAACACTTAAAAGCCTTACCCTTTCTTCTTCTTTTTCCTGCTGCTTGAGGTTTTAGGTTTACCTCCCAAAGAAGATATCAGAGCTTTTTATTTAGAGATGGGTGTATCTAAAACATCCTTTACACGAGCCATCCTCATAGAAAAAGTACCCAGAACATGCTCTAGGCTTCCAAGAGAAACCTCAACAACCATCACCTCGACCAGAGGTGTATCAGACCAACCGACTCAACCTCCACATGAACCACCTCCACACAAGTAGCAAAACCCACCTTAGGTCGTAAGGGAGAAAGACTTTCGAGGCTAAGAAAAACCTACCTTGGGAGGACCTCAATAGTGCTAGCCCTAATGTTTAAATAAATTATTTATTGATTTTAATATTAACAAACAAAACCTTAATAAGTTAAGATCATTTTGAATATCTCTTAATACATGTTGTTAAATCAATCTACGTTCCTTTTTTTAAAAAATGATTATGAACGGTTAACATCCATGACTGGGGTTGACCTTGTATTTAACAAGTTTCGGAATTATTTCACGAACTAAATCAAGTATTAAGAATCATTAATACAACTTCCAAATAAGACATTATTTCAGAATCAAGACAGAAAGTTTTTAGAAAGATTTCAAGATTTGAGTCGACCCAAACGTGCACTCTTTTGGCATTTCCTGCAAAAATATCTCAAAGGCGACCATGAGTCGACCTAAAGTAGATTGTGAGTCGACCCAAGTTGCATACCTCTTAGGACTTTTCTCTGCAGCATTCATGAGTCGACCCAAAGCACATACCTCTTGGGGCTCTCTCTCTGCAACAACTATGAGTCAGCACAAGACAAGCATAAGTCAACCTAATGCAAGAATGAGTTGACACAAGGCAAGCATGAGTCGACCCAAGATGAGCTTGAGCTGAGACGCAAGCAACCAGTCAACCTAAGACATCAACTCAAAGGTAGAAGCCTCCATGAGTCGACCCAAATTTTACATGAGTCGACCCAGAATAATGGCCTGCAATAGAAACTGAGATACTATCATTATGAGTCAACCCACGGGCGAGGAATTTGAATTCTAAGGACATTGAGTCGACTCAGCCTCAACGTGAGTCAACCCCACGGACAAGGAATTTGAATTCTAAGGACATTGAGTCGACTCAGCCTCAACGTGAGTCAACCTAAGGGTACGATTTCAGGAATTATATGAGCGAATCTCGCGAAGTACAACTGTGATTTCAGAGCAAATTCAGAAATATTTTGAATTACAACGGCTACAATGAAGATCATTTTTATATATGGACATGATTATCAATCATTCCAAGATAAGAACACCAAGAATCACTGCTTGAATCAAAGAAGATACAATTGTGATTTTAGAAGATCAGAAGGAATTTTTAACCTACAATGGATAGTTTTTAGAATTCAAAATTATAAATTGAAGTATTCATTAATCATTCAGAGAAACTGATACGAAGAGAACAAATATCGAAAATACAAAAGACATCATTTGAAAATCATTCGCATAAGATCAACAACTTAAATTTTTTGATATGCCATTCCGATAGAAAAATCCTATCAGCCATTGTTCATCATTCTGATTCTGGTTTTTCTTCTGTGAGATTCATTGTAATATCTACTCTTTTAAGATCACAAGTGCTAGAAGCTTGGAGGTTTTGGAACGCAACTTGGTGAATCTTTATAAAAAGTTTGAAACACACTCGTAAGTGCTTATCGATAGTGGAAAAATCTCAAGAGGAGTTTGAGAAGTGGATGTAGGCTGCGATAGCCGAACCATTATAAAATTGACGGTGCCATCTCTCTCTATCTCTCCATCTCCATATTATCTGTTTATGCTTATATGTATATATTGTTTGGTTGTTTTTTAGTTTTTTAAATTATTTTTAAAACATAAAAAATTCTTAAACAATCCTATTCACCCCCCTCTAGGGTCATTCTTTGAATATAAAATAGCACCAACATAGAAGAAGAAGTCAAATTCTTGGGCTCTTCCAATACCACCACCTCCTCGACAAAATTATTCCCCTTCACAACCCTTATCTACTCGGACTTCTCATTCAAACCCAAATCTACATGGCTTTCATTAGCATTTAACTTACACTTATCGGACGAATGCCCAAAAACCTAGCACCTGAAGCAAATGGAAGGAAGCCATTGATACTCCACTCGGATATGAATAGCATCTCCATCACAACTTACCAAGATAGACTGTTGCAACTCCTTAGTGGCCTCTATCTCAACACATACCCGAGAATAAGAGATCCCCTATTTTGTTTCCGTAGCTCTATCTAGATATAATGGGATACCAAGTGCACTTGCAATGCGACTAAGACACGGGGCATTCCAGAATTCTAATAGTGGATCATGAAGTTTGACCCAAACTAGAATATTCTTAATGAAATCTTTCTTCAAGCACATCATTTGCCTCTAAATTTTCAGGTTAATCAGTCTACCCAAAAAGTGCCAAGGGCCCCTTTCCAAGATACTCATCATAGACTTCGAGCTTTGGAATTTGAAGAAGAGGAAACTCTGATCATTGCCATAAACCTGCAGGAGCCCATTGAGCTTTGGTTCCCTCTCCCATTCTTCTGCTTCTCTTGCTATCTCGTCTATCACACTATCTAGAAATTTAGAGAGGTAACATAAACTCACCTCATTGGATATTTCAACTATAGGCTTTGGATGATTGATTGGCATAATAAAATTACTGTGGTTAAAGATTTGGCCTTGGTGCAAAAGGTTGATATGAGGTGGGGGTTGATCATGGTTTGGGTGGAAACTATGGGTAACGTTTAGCTATTAGTTGGTGGGGGTGCAATGGTGCCATTGCTAATCAAATCTTATGTTTGATAACGTAGGAAGAAATAATTATCAGTGTGATTTCCTAGGCCCTGGTGGAAAGCAAAATACTGCAAAGCATCATACTATTCTGGCATGGGGTTGGGAGTAGGCGATGGCTCTAAAGGTTTTACATGACCCCTTTTTACTAGACGGTCCAATGCTTACAATAGAGTCATCCCCAGAAGTGTGAAGTTCCTCCTTAGCCTTATCTGCGTAGATGAAATTGCATTAGCTTGATTTTGAGGTTGACTCTATGGGTTCAAGGCATTCATATCCCCGTCTTTCTCACTAGTGTTTCCACTGCTAATATTTTTGACTTTTCTGACTCTTAAGCTGTTGTCTTTCTCTCACTTTTCATGAATTCCCGATCTCATGGCATCTTCTACCTGAAAGTCGGCATCAAAAAGCTGCTCAAAGGTAGCAATTGGCATGGGTACTAAGTGATTTAAGTACTATGGTTATAGGTTTTTGATGACCATTCAGACTTTGTCTTTTTCTGACAGCCTGATAGTCATTGTGGCTACTTTCGATCTCCATCTCTTCAAAAACTCAGCGAATGTTTGTTTAGTATCTTGGAAGGTAGTCTCCAATTCTTGAGTGGTGATATCAAGTTGTAAATTGTAGGAGTACTATGCCACAAAGGCATTTACAATATCCTCTCAAGTCTGGGTCTTAGCTGCGTCCATGGTGAGAAACCACCTCAAGGTTACCTAAGTCAGGGTATGCTGGAACAACTGGGCCAATAGTTCATTATCGATTAACATGGGACTGAGAACTCCTACATATATTCGGAGGTGATTTTTAGGATCTTCGGTTCCGTTGAACCTATCCACGTCTGGCATTTTGATTTTCTCTGATAGCCTGCCTTTGGGAATAGGCAAAGCCCTTCTATGTCAATCATGTAATCTTAAACTCATTTTGTCTTCCTTAGCATAGTCTCAATCCTCTCTAACTTGGTCTTCCAGGCACACTCTTCAGCGTGAGCCAGTTCTATTGTCGGGTTCAAGATAGGGTTCAGTGCTGATATCTCGACTAGGATTGGATCAGGGATCATGTTGGGTTGGACAAAGTTTGGTTATACTGGGTTAGGAATAACGGTTGGGTCATTTTTTGAACTAGGTATTGCTAATTCTGGGTGTGATAGATTTTGAAATTGAAGTGGTACAGGATTGGGCCCTACTAGAATCTGTTGGGATGAAAACTAGTTCACTATCAACTGGGCCATCACTGCCTGCATGTCTATCATATTGCTATGTATGTCCCTAATAGCTTGTGATAATTCTTCACTCAGGAGCTCGTTGTTGTTTGTCATTTCTTTTGAATTTTCTAGCGAGTTCCATTCTAACCTTAGAGAATCAAGGTTACGAACCAAACAGATTTATATCGATTGGTTTTTCAATTCCCAATATAAAAATTAAAAGATTAATTTTTAGAGGTCCATATCACTTGCGGTTCTCAACAAACTGATGAGCTCTACACATAGCTGATGAGATTCAAGCATAACAGATGAACCTTAAGCGTACCAGATAAGCTCTAAGCTTATTCGATAAATTCCAAACATATCAGATTTACTTTAAACATACCAGATAAGACTGAAGTAATACTAGATAAACTTTAAACTTGTGGAATATGTTCCAAGCATATCAGTAGGCTCCATGTATATCAGATAAGTTTTAAGCATATTAGATAAGTCCTAAGTATATTCAGGTAAGTTTTGAATGTATCAGACAGGCTTTCAGGATATCAGATAAATACATGCCCCTAAGATAGGGTATCATGTCCTATAGGTTAAGTTCTAGAGGGTATCTACATGGATTAGAAGCCGGGTGATCAAATGCTATCCTTCTCAGATGAGAAAGTGAGGGTGCACTATCAATCAATCCGTTAGCATGAGTGCAAGCCCTGCATAACAATGACAGATTTGATCGATGCAGCCCTAACTCCTTTGATATTCCCAAAGGGTACAGGGCCGAAGAAGGTGACATAGATCGAAGAGGTTACTCTGAGGAGGCTTCAAGGATCGTAGGTGTCACGCCCCAAAAACGGGTAATGTGACCGGCCATGGATCATGGGCCTTTGACCCAACGAACCAAGTAAGCCTTAAATCAAAGATTAGCTAACTATATGCTAAAACAGTAATAATCACCATGCATTAATTAATAATAATCAAATTTGTCATAATGGGTCAACAACCCAATGTCTCATCAACAAGATGTCATATACTCATGATCAAATGTACTAAGATAAATGCGGAAACAACAAAAATATGTCCTAGAGGTCAAAGACTTGGATCCCCCGCAGCAGTCCATCAACTCAATCTCAACTGATAGGCTACCTGAAAATGTTATGGAGCTACATCAGTATAAACTGGTGAATAAAATCATGCATAGTACAATACAATTATAAAATAGGAGATACAAATAATTTGTATAGATAATCACAACATGGCATTGTACATATAGTAATATCAAAAAGGGTACACAAGCAACCAATCAATTCATTTCTTTTTATCTTCTTTTTATTTTATTTCATTTTATTTTTGAAAATACATCACTTTTCCTTTTTAAATCATAAAGCTGGACATCAGAGGTGTCCTCAATCACATTAGTGTCA
>JAUTBS010098719.1:0-12899 GCA_032361285.1 Aequorea victoria | reverse complement strand
GTGGTTTCTCTTCACCCGATAGAAGAAGGCGGTTGCGATTCACCCAAAGAATCTGTAAAGAGGTTTCGATTCACCCGTAAGAATCAGATATTAAATTTTCAACGGAGCTTGGAGAGTGGACGTAGGTCGAGTTGACCGAATCACTAAAAAAACCTTGTGTTTGCATTCTCTCTTCCCTTAAACTCTTTACTTTCAGTTTCATTTTATTGTTTTATTCTGCGGCATATTCTCTTTATCTTTAAAGCAATTAAAAAGAGTTTTAAGAATAAGTTTTAAAAGAGAAAAATAGCAAAAGTTCGCCATCAACCCATTCACTCCCCCTTTGGGTTGATTGTACCTAAGTTCAAACACCTTAGTGTACCCAACAGTGTTATATACAGGGATTGGATGTTTACATGGGGTACTATTTACAGGGTTCTATACATATATGATATGTACAGGATGGTATTATATACAGGGATTGGATGTTTACAGTGGAGGTACTATTTACAGGGTTCTATACACATATGATATGTACAGGATGGTGTTATATACAGGGATTGGATGTTTACAAGGGGGTACTATTTACAGGGTTCTATACACAGTAAAAACTAAGGGATCTAAGAACCAAAGAAATATTCACAAAAGATTTATTTACAAGAGTTTCTTTTTTTTTAATTTTCTCCTTTTTTTATATATACACTTTTTATTATGGTGCTCCTTTTCGGGTTTTACGTTGTGTTTTAAAATTAAAACGAATATAATATTCATGGATGTTAGGAGATAATAAGGCATAGGCCAAATTGTTTATGCCAACATCCGTAGATATCAAGTGCCAGTGGTGACAGGCATAGACACAAAGAACGGGAGAACAAATCTGCCTTATTTCATCATTTTAACAAAGGTGGCGCCATGTCATGTAAGGGTGACATGGCGCACGCCAGCTCAAAGTGGCGTGCGCTTGGTAACATGTCTTGCCCCCCCCAGATTTTTATAAAAAGGGAGCCCAGCCTCCTTCCAAACAACCATTCTGGATTTGGTAACATGTCTTCCTCCACCCAAAGTTCTCTGTCTTATTGGGCCGATGAATTTTACTCAGATCGAGCAAACCAACTTTGTAAACTTTGGCTTAAATGCTCTTTTCCATCTGAGGTTTGTGAGGATAGACTAGAATTTTCTGAAGGCATCCACTCAGCTGTGGGATCCGGTGGCTCATACTTTTAGGCTCGGAGACGAGGAGCTTTGTCCGACCATTGAAGAGTTTGAAGCTATTATGCATCTCTTCCCCCGAGCAGAGGTTCTGATTCTTTCGTCGTCGGTGAGTCTGAAGAAACTCTTACGGGATTTATGCGGTTTGAGGATTGATGAGACTTCTCTTATTCAGCATGGTGGGGTTCTTGATACCTCCTGCCTGGTAAGCTATTTTTGCCCTGTCGGCTCTCTTTCTGACTTCACTCTACAGTCTCGCCGTTGCTATTTCTTGTGCATCTTCTTGCTGGCCCAATTTCTCCTTTCCCTGGGAGAAGATGACATTAGTACCACCGTAGTACAGGTAGCCTCCCAGATAAAAGAGGGAAAGAAATTTGTACCACTGATCCTGGCAGAGACACTGATCGGTCTGGATGCTGTACAATCTGGTGCATCTCTTGCATTTGCAGGCAGTCCCCTACTTCTCTAGGTATCTCTCAAAGCTCTCCTTTTTTTATACATTTCTCTCGATTTTTCCACTCAGTTTTCTTGTATTTCTATATTTTTCCACTCAACTCTCTTTTTGTTTATATCTCCCAATTTTTTCACTCAACTCTCATTTTTCTATATTTTCTCTCAGATCTGGTTGATGGAGAAGGTGAATATTCTGGAGTATCCCCTGGCGGGAGCTTATACCCCGAGAGTCTTTCTTCAAAGAAGGGTTTGTTGCCCTTGTACTACCTTGATCGAGTGGTATGATTTTTTCGAGGCTCAAACAGGTGAGAACATTTGCTGGCGTTGTCCCTGGTGGACCATTCATGTGGTGATAGTTTCAACTATGGAGCATTCTGACATTCTTCTTATTGGCCTAAGCTCGACCACCTTCTATTTTCCTTCCCGTATTCTGCGTCAATTGGGTCGTGCTCAGACTAGCTCTCCGGCAGTGACTCATATGTCCACTTTCTTTCACCATGCTCCGTTCCTGGAGCGTTATTGGCGATTCTGGTCATCTCGGAGGATGATTGACTCAAAAGATCCTTGATTGATGCTTTCCTGATGTAATCCTTAACACAGTTGAGAGGAAAATATAGGGATAGAAAGATGACAATGATGTGAAGAAGGAAGGATTCGGTCTAGTTATTCCTACTGTACTTCCACTTATTATGTTATCTTCTTTCTTTTTTGTTTTTGTTTTTAGAAAAAGATTTAGGATTTGCATTTTTTTCCCCTTTTCATGTATAAACTTTGTTCTTTAAAACCAAGTAATAAAAATTTCTTCCTTTTTTGGTCTTTGATCTTCTCACTTTATTGCCTTGATGTTTGTTTTTGTCATATAATGAAAATTAATCAAAGGTTTTTTTTAAAAAAGATCTTTACATTGAAATCATAATTAGATGGAGGGTTTTTAAAAGATGAAGTTCGGGTACGTGTTTCCCTCTTTTTTTTCTCTTTTTCTTTTGTTTTTGTGTTTTTAGGAGATAGGGTTTATTTATGTACAGGTTTGAGCCGAACCTCAGATTGAAGTTGCCTACGTATTCCAAAGAATAAGAATCAGGTCACAGCGTAGTTCCAGTCTGGTTTCTCTTTTGGTTTTAACACTCTTTTTTTTATGCACTTATTTTGCCAAAGCCGCCCTTTCGGGTTTTCAACCTTGCGTGTTGCTCTTACTTTTGCCTGGGTTGTTTAATCTCATCAGTTTTCTAACCCAACGAGCCTCTCTTATTTTCATTTTTTTTTAAGGGTAGTACTTTTTGAGTTGGTCTAAATTGGTTGGGGTATTGAAAGTGTTTCCGTCCAGGTCCATAATAATAACGGCGCCTCCCGTAATAATGGGTTTGATTATGTATGGCCTGGCCTAATTTGGTTTAAATTTTCCTCTTGGGTCAAAGATAGGGGCTCAGATTTCTTTAAGTATGAGGTCCCCTTCCCTGAGATCCCTGATTTTGACCTTCTTGTTAAACGTCCGTGCTACCCTTTTTTGATAGCCTTGGACGTGAAAGAGCGCCCTTAGTCTTCTTTCATCAAATAAAAGCAAGTCCTCAGAATGATTCCTCTGCCATTTCTCTTTGGGTATGCTGCATTCTGCGAAAACTCTGAGGGAAGGAACTTCTAGTTCTATGGGTAGGACAGCTTTCATCCCATATACTAGAGAGTAGGGGTGACTCCTGTCGAGGCTCAGATTGACGTCCTATAACTCCAAAGAGAAAATAGAAACTTTTTCGGCCAATCCTTACTGGCTTCAATAGTCCTTTGCAAGATTCTCTTTATGTTTTTGTTAGCTACCTCGACTGCTCCGTTAGTCTGTGGCCTGTACGGTGATGATTTGTGCGATGTGATTCTGTATTCTTCCATCAAATCTAATACTTTCCCTTGGAAGTGAAATCCATTGTCAGATATGATTTCATGAGGAACACCATATCGGCATATGATATTCTGCTTGATAAACTTGGCCACGTGAAAAGTTTTTAGGACTGAAAAGGAAGCATCCTCGACCCATTTTGTGAAATAGTCGACGGCTACTAAGATGAATTCGTGTCCATTCGAAAATTTTGGCGTGACCTTGCCAATGATGGCTATTCCCCAGACTAGATTTGCATTGATTTGGCACTTGCGGCATCTTTTGACGAACCTGACACAGTCCATTTCTATTGTCATCCAGAAATAGCCTTGTCACAAGATCTTTTTGGCTAACATCATCCCGTTCATGTGTGGCCCACAGATTCCTTCGTGCAATTCTCTTATGATCTCTTGACCTTCTTCGTCGGCTACACAAAGTTTGTTCACCCCTAGATAAGCCATTTTATACAGCTGTCTACTACAGATGACGAACTGACCTGCTAATCTTCTGATGGCTCTCTTATCTTTCTCGCTAGCATTCCCTGTGTATCTTCCATCCTCTATAAAATTATGGATGTCGTGGAACCATGTCAAACCATTTCATTCTTCTGATTCCAAAGCTGCAACTTTGTACGCTCTCATGCTCCTCTGTACAATCACTAAAGGCCTCATTTTGGCCTTTACTGATATATCAATCATGAAGGCAAGAGTAGTAAGGGCACCAGAAAACTTATTCTGAAGCCGGGGTATGTGAATAAAAATAACCTCCTCAAAATTGGGGATGAGTTGATCGAGCTCGTGATAATATGGCATTAGCTTCTCCTCTTTGACCTCCATTTTCCGTTGGCTTGGAAAACGACCAAGGCTGAGTCACCGATCACTTCTATCTTTCTTGCGCCCAATTCCAAGGCGGCTTCCATCCCGGCGATGCACGCTTCAGTTCGGCCTGATTGTTGGTAACCTCAAAGTTTAGCTTGTAGGCCAACGGAGCATGCGAGTCATCTGGAGTGACCAACAGTATTCCAATTCCATAACCATATTGATTTGAGACACCATCAAAGTATAACATCCATAGCTCATTCTCAACTGTCAGCACGTCTTCACCGGGAAACTAAGATTCTGATTCTTCTTGTCCCTCAATTGGTTGATCTGCTAAGAATTCTACTACGGCTCATCCTTTTATCAATTTTCTGGTCTTGTAGTGCAGTTCGAATTCAACCAGTAATAACAACCATCAGGCCAATCTTCCTGTTAGTGCAGGTTTGTCGAACAGGTACTTAAGCGGGTCGATTCTAGAAATCAACACTACAGGGTATGCCAGCATGTAGTGTCATAACTTTTTGGATGATCACACTAAAGCCCAACAAGTTTTCTCCAGCGGTGTGTATCGGGCTTCGCAGTCTGTCATTTTCTTTCTCAAGTAGTACACGGCCCTTTCTTCACCGTTATCCCCTTTTTGCGCTAGCATTCAGCCCATTGCAGACTCATTCACTGATAGGTACAAGATCAAAGGTTTGCCTAGTTTCGGAGGGGAAAGCACATGAGGTTTTTGTAGGTACTCTTGGATTGACTCAAAGGCATTCTGGCAATACTGATCCCATTGGAATTCGGTATTCTTTCCGAGCAAACGGAAAAGAGGTTCACAGGTTGTAGTTAATTTTGAGAAGAAATGACTAATGAACTGAATTTTTCTGAGGAATTCTCTAACTTCTTTCTCCGTTCTCGGGGGAGGCATTTTCCAAAATTGCCTTGATCTTGGAGGGATCCACTTCTATTCCTCTTTAAGTAATGATGAATCCCAATATCTTCCCTGCGGTAACTCCAAAAGCACACTTCTGCGGGTTCAACCTCATTCGATACTTCTTGATTTTCTCGAAGAATTTATCCAATGCTGGGGTATGTCCTTCACGGTCTTTAGATTTAACAATCATATTATCGACGTATACTTCCATTTTTTTGTGTAACATGTCGTGGAGTAACGCCGTTACAGCACGTTGGTACGTGGCTCCTGCATTTTTCAGACCGAAAGGCATAACCCTATAGCAATATGTTTCGCACGGCGTGGTGAACATAGCATTTTCTCTGTCTTTGGGTGCTATGAGAATCTGATTATATCTTGAGAATCCATCCATGAACGATAGCAGTGCATGTCTGACTGTATTGTCCACGAGGACGTCTATATGTGGCAGAGGTAAGTCGTCTTTGGGACTTGCCTTGTTAAGATCTTGGAAGTCGACGCAAACTCATACGCGACCGTCTTTCTTTGGCACATGAACAATATTAGCAACCCACTGGGGGTACTCTGTCACCTAAAAAAAAACGACGTTTACTTATTTGGTAACTCCCTCTTTGATTTTAAGGGCCCAATCAGGTCTTAGACGTCTCAGCTTCTATTTTACAGATTTAGCATCGTGGCAGATGGGTATTTTGTGTTGGACGATATCTGGGTCAATTCCAAGCATGTATGCGTACGACCATGCAAAGACGTCTTTAAATTCCTTTAATAATTCAACTAATGGCTCATGTTCTTCATTTGATAAAGCGAAACCGATCTGGACCATTTGTGGATCCTTCTCAGTACTCAGATTTATTGAAAAAATTTCTTCAATCAAAGGTTTAGCGTGCATTTCTTCTTCTTTTTCAATTAAAAGTTTTAGCTCAGGGAGAACAACCCCATCAAAATTATCGGAGTCAGCAATCAAACATTCGTAAGGAAGTACAGCAGGGTAACCAGAAAAGTCCTCCACATTATTATTATGATCACCGAGGGTTACAGATTTTGACATGAATTTGGTTATAACAGAAGACCGAGACACCATAACAGGTAGATGTTTGGCAGACTCACCACTGGACTCTAAATCAGTAGACGTTGACGAGTTTGACTCGGACTCTAGCTCGCTATCTACATTTAAAACATTATATTCATAGGTCTAATTTTGTGTTACAACGTTACCCTCGTTTATTATTAAACTAGAGCAGTCGACTGGATCGTCGCTGCCCAGCATGACAATATCTTCTGCGGCTTCTTTCGTAGGTATAGGAGTTGCTCCTCAAAGAGCAACCCCAACGTGAATTCCTCCAGGTCTTCCGCCCAGTCTTTTCCGAATGCCTTCTCTACTACGCCTTCATCTTCGGCCTCGTCCTCCTCCTCCTCAGGCTCACTGTCCGTTAACTAGTGTTTGAAGAATATCTCCTGCCCAGGTATTTTTTGCCCAGACCCTTCATCAATCCATGGTTTTGGAAATCCACAGAACGGAAAAGTCTCACCTTTCTTCACATACTGCCCATTTGGAGGTCCATAGGCTGATAGCAGAGCCAGGTATTCTGTGTCGGTTTTCTTGGCCCATGCCTTCCTCTGTGCTTCCAACCTTCCTTTAACAAGATCTTGTGTCGTGGGCTTATATCCCAGACCAAATGTGTACTGATTGCCCTGAACTCATACTGGTTCAATTTTACCTTGTTGACTTTCTCAAAGCCCTAGGCCTGGGAAGTACAACATTTTACCCATCATCATTACCGCCTGAGGTTTTACGTATAGCTGCACTCCATTCATCAAAGTCTGGATAGTTGCCATTTCACCAAATTTAAAACCGCTCAAGGTGAGATCTTCCTTCCCGTGCTGTATTTCAAGCAAAGGGGTGCCGTTAGTGGCAGTAGCCTGGATGCTTGATTCACCAAATATAGTTAGAACAACTCCATTCCTTATCATTTTGACCTCCTGATGGAGGGTGGACAAAACTGCTTGTATATTAGGATCATATAACCATGGCCGGCCTAACAATAGATTGAATGAGGCTGGCACATCCAGAATGTGAAACTCGATCTCACTATCGGTGGGTCCTATGGTAACAGCGAAGTTAACAACCCTCAGCATGTTTCTGCGGGTGTTGTCATATGCTCGTACTCTTTGAGTAGTTAGAGTAAAATCCTGCTCTCTTAACCCAATGTAGTGCGCTATTCTGAGTGGGCAAACATTCAGTGCTGACCCATTATCAATTAAAACTATAGGTACCCATTTTTCTAGGCACTTTGTTGTTATGTAGAGGGGCTTGTTATGCAGATGTCCTTCGGTGGGCAGATCCTTATCGGAGAATGCAATGACTTTCTTCAGCTTGGTAGGAGTAACCATTCCTACCAACTATTCAGGAGTGGTATCTATAGAGATGTTGGCTTTTCTTAGAGCCCTTAGCACGACCTGTCTATGTTTATGAGATGCCATCAGTAGCCCTAAAATACTTAGTTTAGCCTGGATTTTCTTGAGCTGTTTCAGTATAGCATCATCTTCCTCTTTGGCTTCTGCTGCGGGCTGACTAGCTTTGCCTCTCTCTAAGTTGGCGGGTTTGAAGTGTCTTCCACTCCTGGTCAAGTGCTCAATCTTTTTCTCAGGGCTCCATAGACTGTCCCAGTGATCAGTGGAAAGGTTTATTTCAGACAAGTCTAGTCCTTCTAGTCCCCATAGATCGTCTCTTGTCACTTTCTCAGTTTTTGTGTCAGTTGTTGGGTCGTTTGTGCTAGCCTCTGACTTTTCCTCTAGGGGTGGGCTCTGCTCCTTTTCTGCCTCTTGGCATTTGATTTCTTCCACCGCTCACAACTTCTCGTCTTTCCAGCTGTCATCGGGCCCTGAGTAGTCCCAAAGTTCATCATCAAGAGCGAAAAGGTCTAAGAGATCTTCTCCTTATTCTGATGGGACATCTGGGTTAGCCTTTTGTTTACATTTACTCCAGATCCTATTCTCGGTAATACTAATATCAGTGGGCCCGATGCTTATCCCGCATTCTGCTTCTTTGTTGGCTCTTTCTTTCTCCTATGTACTTCTCGGCATATCTGAACTTCAATTTTCTTAGCCCTGGTTTGAGTCCTGTAGTTAGACTCATTCCCGGGTTCTGATCCCGAGTCCTCACTAGTTCCTGCTTCTATTACCGTCTCTGTTCCTGTCCCTATTTTTGCCTCTATTTTTTGTTCTAGTTTTATTGCTGCTATTTTCGGATTTCTCTATTTCTGCTTCCTCTATTTCTGCTATTGGTTCTGTCACAGCCTCTGTTTCTGCCTATGCTTCTGTCCCAGATCCTATTCTTGATCATGTATTCCCTATGTTCCCCTCTGATTCCTCTTTTGGTTTGTTTGTGTCTATTTCTCTTACATCATTATCTGGTAGGGCGCCAAAAGTAAAAAGGTTATCATCATCGGGGTTGTTCCACTGCTCGCTTTCGCTGAACTCGTCATCCGTTCATACTTCATCTGCTTCGTCTGACGACATCCATCCATCGAAGCCAACATCTATGTTGGGGTCATAAAAGCAAACCCCACATGTACCTCGTTGTTTGTTTCCATGTTGTCCCATTCTTCCATCATTTCCTCTGCGTCCTCCAGCTCTTCCAAGTCATTCTCTTCAATATATAGAGTTCCTTCTGCATCTAAGGAGCACAGAAAGTTCCCTTCTAGGAGAGGTAGAATTGGTCTGACGGCCCCTTCCGGGCAGATATAGATATTGGGATCATACTGGGGTGAGACTGTGTGTACATGGTTTATGCTCTGTGGGGGTGGGTTTGTATGATTCAATAGTGGATTAGTGGTAATATTAGGTTTAGCCGTTGTTGGGGATGGAATCACCTTATTATCAATCAGATCCTGGATCTTGTGTCGAACCTTCATACAGTGTTGGATGAAATGCCCAGGCATCTGGTGGTATTCACAGTATGCTGTAGGGTTGAAATTAGCAAAAGATAGATTTGGAATAGGTGTTGGTACGAGAGAGATCAAGTGACATTTTTCCAACAATCTCGGGAATAGTACAGAGAGCGGAGCACTGAGTTCGTTGAATATTCTCCGGACTAATGGGAATGTAGAGGGTGGCCTGAACGGCATTGGCTAGGGGTTAAATGGATGGGGGTTATATGGATGGGGGTTGTATGACTGGGGATGATATGCCTAAGGGTTAAGAAGGTTCACTTCCGCTGCCCTCATCATGTTATTGTTAGGCGTGTTTGGGATAGCCTGGTTGGTTGGGTAGCTGCTCTGACCTTGATAGTTTGACCCCTGAAAAGGCTGACCTTGATAAGGATTTCGAGCTCTCTCTTAACTTGTGCCTACCTCGGTCTTGACTTTCGTTCTGACCTCGATTCTCTCAATTTCTCCCGACTGGAAGGCATCCTCAATCTGGATTCCCGCATCAAACAACTGCTCAAAAATCATGAGCGGTTGAGTGATGAAGTACTTTCTAAACTGGGGCTGCAAGTTTTTTCACTACCGTCCGGACCTGTTCTTTTTCTGTAGGCCAGTTGGTCATCTTAGTTGCTTTACCCCTCCAGCGGGTCAGGAAGTCAACAAAAACTTCCCAGGGGTTTTTCTTGGTAGTTTCCAGCTCCCTAATGGTTACGTCCAGCAGGACGTTGTAATTATACTGCCCGATAAATGACGTAGCAATATATTCCCAAGTTTGGGTGGCTTTTAAGTTTAGAAATCAATGTTGAGCAGCCCCTGAGAGGGACCAGTGAAAGAGTTGTGCTTTCAGCTGATCGTCGATGCCCATGGGCGATAGGGAACCGACATACATCTGTAGGTGAATCCTAGGATCTCCAGTACCATCAAATTTTTCCATGTCCGGCATCTTAAACTTCTCAGGTAGTTTGGCATCAGGAAACAACCAGAGTCCTTCTACGTCGAGCATGTATTCATCGACTCCCTTAGCTTTTCTTAACACCTTTTCCAACCTGTCTATTTTGTCAGACAGTAAGGCTTCCCGGGCCAAGGCCAGGTCTATCACAGCAGTAGTGGTAGCAGCAGTAGTAACAGCGACAACTGGTCGAACAACATTAACTGGCTGAACATCGTTGACGACAACAGCAGCGGGTCTATTCCCTCGAAGATCTGCGTCGTACTGTTCATCTTTCCAAAACCAGTTATTGACTACCTCGTCCTGCGGATTTCTCGGAACCTGATTCAGGTGTAGGGCCCAGATTTTTGCTTGGCATTGAACCTGGGCCTGGGTCTGTTCCTGAAGCGTGAGGGTCATGCCTTCCAGAGCTATCTGCATCTCCGACAGAGTTTGGATCAATGCAGCATTTATATTGCCATCTCCTTCCATTATGTTTTCCAGATTGGCGTCTGATCTTTCGAGTCTTCTGCTCGGTAATCGAATCTAGGTGGACGTAGCGTCAGAGCTTAAAAAAGCAATGATACCCTAATAGATGTAATAAGAGACTGGAAATAAATCAGCTTGTAAGACACTACAGCTTTAGACGGTCCTAAGAGCAGAACGACAAAGAAATAATGATATGCGAGGAAAAAGACGGGTGGCTACGACCCGGCAAGGAAGCGCGTAAGAACCCCGAAAAGAAGGAAAAAAGGTTGCGGGTGACGATACCAGGCTTAAAACAAAAAAGAAACACGGAGCCTCGACTTGATGAGAGTGAGTCTCAGCTCGACGATAAAGGAGCCTAGGATTTCTTCTGAAAATCCTGAGCGAGAGAAACAAAGGGTGCGGGTGATAGAACCCGGCTTAAAGCAAAAAGGGCATAGAGATGCTGGATCTCTAAACCTAAGAAGGGGTTGCGAAACGGAGCCGGCTTCCGTCGAGACTTGTCTCTCTATGGATGAAACAAAAGAAAGGTGCGGGACGGACCCGACTTCCGTCGAGACTCTGAATCTCTACGCTTATAAAGAAAAGGGGAGGCGAGACGAAGCGCGACCTTTCCGTGGAGAGCGAACTCAGACGGCAAGGGAGGTCGTGTGCTACATGACTTTTCCGACGAGCGGAGCTCGAACGACGGTGGATGTGGGACAAAGCCGACTTATACCGATGTAACTGACTTGATAAATGGGGGATGCGGTGACAAAGACCGACTTACGCAATTTGTTGCGAAGATAACGAGCCATGGCTCGATGGCGAAGGAACTCAAAACTTTCCAGGAATCTCGAGCGAAAAGAACACGAAGGGGAAGAGCGCGGGACCTGACCAAAAATTTGACTAGATCCCGGCCCAACTAAGAAACCCGGGATGACCAGCGGAGGGTCCCAGAAAGAAAGAGGTATGGATTGGTAAAACCCGGCTCTTACAAAAGAGAAGAGGTTGGGTTAACAGCCCAACAACCGCGAAAGGTTCGGGATGACCCCGGAGGGATCCCAGAACAAAAGGAACAAGGCACAGATTGAATGACACCCGGTCCTAGATGCAAAAGAGAGAAGTCAGATCTGAAACCTAACGACTCGGGGGTTCGAGATATCCTTGGAAGGTCTCGAAAGAAGAGGGAGGTACGGGTTAATGAAACCCGGCTCAAAGAAACGACAAAGGGAGTTAGGCAACGGCCTAACAGCGTCGAGCACGGGAGATCCCACGAAGGGTCCCGAGAAAGAGGAAGCGAGATTCGGGTGGTGAAACCTGGCTCAAAAAGAGAGATGACGAGAGCTAGGCGACGGCCTAACGACGTCAAACCCGAGACAACCCACGGAGGGTCCTAGGAAAGAGAAAGTGGCACGGGTCGAGACCCAACCAAAGGAAACGACGACGTTTAGACAACGGTCTAACGGCGTCAAAATCGAGAAAGCCCGCGGAGGGTCCCGAAAAAGGGAAAGAGGCACGAGTCAAGACCTGGCCAAAGGAAAAGAAGACGGTTAGGCAACAGCCTAACGACGTCAAAATCGGGAAAGCCCGCAGAGAGGGTCCCGAGAAAGAGAAAGAGAAAGAGGCACGGGTCGAGACCCAGCCAAAGGAAAAGATGACGGTTAGGCAACGGCCTAACGGCGTCAAAAACCAGGAAAGCCCGTGAAGGGTCCAGAGAAAGAGAAAGAGGCATGGGTCGAGACCCGGCCAAAGGAAAGGATGACGGTTAGGCAACGGCATAACGGCGTCAAAAATCGAGAAAGCCCGCGAAGGGTCTCGGGAAAGAGAAAGAGGCACGGGTCGAGACCCGGCCAAAGAAAAAGATGACGGTTAGGTAACGGTCTAACAGCGTCAAAATCAAGAAAACCCGCGAAGGGTCTCGGGAAAGAGAAAGAGGCACGGGTCGAGACCCGGCCAAAGAAAAAGACGACGGTTAGGTAACGGCCTAACGGCGTCAAAAACCAAGAAATCCCGCAAAGGGTCCCGAGAAAGATAAAGAGGCACAGGTCGAGACCCGACCAACGAAAGAAAAGAGTTACTCTAATCAATCAAAAGCAAACAAGAAATAAAAACATATAACCTATAAGGGTATTTGTCCTAAAGGGAAGTTCTAAGCTGACTAAATGCATGTGAAAAGGCTTGGCAGTCCAGTAACCGAGTACCTTCTGCATAGGAATCAAGAATATACCTCCCCGACCAAGTAGTACCTGGCTAGGTCAAACAGTACACAGTGGTCCTTTTTGCCAGGATCCAAAGGGGCATACGGCCAGAAGATTTGCTAACATCACCCACATAG
>JAUTBS010098718.1:0-20595 GCA_032361285.1 Aequorea victoria | reverse complement strand
AATCAAATTCTTGTGAAAGATTATTTTATGTCTCATTTCATTATAATGCTAAGTCCACTCTCCTGTAACCTTTTTAGTTACAGATATCAGTACAGGGTAGATGTTGGTCCACTAGTGTCAGGTGGATGATCTTATTGGATGAAGGTCTTTTGTTTAAGTTTCTTTTGAGATGTAATACTTAAACATGTTGTTATGGTCGAGAGACGATCTTTTATGTTTATGTCTGTATAGTTGGGAATTGAGTATTTCGTAAAATAAAATTTTATTTTTAATTCAAGAATAGAGTATTATTATAGAAGATGTGGAGTACATCCCTTGTCTTATTATATAAATTCTAATTAGATGAGTCTGTGCCGCACCACTCCGAGTAGATTAAATCATCCTATAAAGAGTGGGTGTGACAGTGTGGAAGTCTATCATATGTTGATTCGGCATCCCAAGAAGTATTATCCCCGGCAACGACAGAAAATTCGATAGCAAAAGATTCAGAGAGTTCTGCGGTTCGTTCGGCATACAGAACATGTACTCCTCCCCTGCCCATCCACAAGCTAACGGGCAGATCAAAGTGACCAACAGAACGATCTTGAAAATAATCAAAACTAAACTGGAGTCAGCAAAAGGCCTCTAGGATGAGGAGCTCCCAAACCTCCTCTGGGCATATCGAACCACAGTCCGAACCCCGACGGGGGAGACTCCATTCATGCTCGCCTATGGAAGCGAGGCAGTTATCCCAGTGGAGGTTGGTTTAACGAGCCACCGAATCGCCAACTTCGACGAAGAAATGAATGACCAAGCCCTTTGAGAAGGTTTGGATCAAGTAGATGAGGTACGAGAGGTCTCAGCTCTCAGAACAACGATCTACCAGCAAAGGATGAAGAGGTATTACGACAATAATGTTAAAAAAAAGAGTTCTGAATACGAGACTTGGTCCTTCGAAAGGTCTCCCTCGCTACTAAAGATCTCCGAGAAGGCAAGTTGGGCCCAAACTAGGAAGGCCCATACCAAGTAGAAGACCGAG
The DNA here is from genome assembly GCA_032361285.1 of Aequorea victoria. Lineage (NCBI taxonomy): Eukaryota > Metazoa > Cnidaria > Hydrozoa > Leptothecata > Aequoreidae > Aequorea > Aequorea victoria. The sequence continues at coordinate 19,577 of JAUTBS010098718.1, read as the reverse complement.
TGAGGTCCGGGGTATACCGACTAAAATATGCAACCGGCAGGATACTCCCACATGCGTGGAATGCCAGCACCTCAGGAAATACTACCAGTAAAGAATCATGTAAAATGACAGCAATAAAAGTATTCTCTTTTTTAATTGTCTTCATGCTTTCATAAAATTGTATATCGGCAAAAATTTGACAGACCAAGTCTTCACCTGGTCGACCCAGATGAGGTTTGATCGATTGAAGGTATCTAACCGAGGCTCGAATATTTAAAATTCAACAACCAGGTTCTAACCTGGTCGGTCCAAACGAGGTTGGATCGATTTAAGGTATCCAATCGAGGCCCAAAGGTTCAAAGTTCAACAATTAGGTTCTCACCTGGTCGGCCCAAATGAGGTTTGATTGATTTAAGGTATCCAACCGAGGTCATTCAGGTCGCTTTAGGACCTGGTCGGCCTAAATAAGGTTAGATCAATTGAAGGTATCCAACCGAGGCCCGAATGTTCAAAGTTCAACAATCAGGTTCTCACTTGGTCGGCCCAAACGAGGTTGGATTGATTTAAGGTATCCAACCGAGGTCCGAAGGTTCAAAGTTCAATAACCAGGTTCTCATCTGGTTGGCCCAAACGAGGTTGGATCAATTTAAGGTATCCAATCGAGGCCTGAAGATTTAAAGATCAACAGTCTAGGTCGCTCCAGGACCTGGTCGACCCAAATAAGGTTGGATCGATTGAAGGTATCGAACCAAGACCCGAAGATTCAAAGTTCAACAACAAGGTTCTCACCTGGTTGGCCCAAACGAGATTGGATCAATTTAAGGTAACCAATCGAGACCTGAAGGTTCAAAGTTCAACAACCAGGTTCTCACCTGGTCGACCCAAACGAGGTTGGATCGATTTAAGGTATCCAATCGAGCCCCAAAAATTCAAAGATCAACAGTCTAGGTCGCTTTAGGACCTGATCGGCCCAAATAAGGTTGGATCGATTGAAGGTATCCAACCAATACCCAAAGATTCAAAGTTCAACAACAAGGTTCTCACCTGGTTGGCCCAAACGAGGTTTGATCGATTTAAGGTATCTAACCGAGACCTGAAGGTTCAAAGTTCAACAACTAGGTTCTCACCTGGTCGGCCCAAATGAGGTTGAATCGATTTAAGGTATCCAACCGAGACCTGAAGGTTTAAAGTTCAACAACCAGGTTCTCACCTGGTCGATCCAAACGAGGTTGGATCGATTTAAGGTATCCAACTGAGCCCCAAAGATTCAAAGATCAACAGTTCAGGTTGCCTCAGGACCTGATCAGCCCAAATAAGGTTGGATCGATTGAAGGTATCCAACTGAGGCCCGAAGATTCAAAGTTCAACAACCAGGTTCTCACATGGTCGTCCCAAACGAGGTTGGATCGATTGAAGGTATCCAACCGAGACCCAAAGGTTGAAAGTTTGACAGCCAGGTTTTTTACCTGATCGGCCCAAAGGAGGTTAGAACAAACAAAAATATCCAACCAAGTCAGTTCCTATCGGTCAATAGGTAGTTAGATCATTTAAAGATCTAACCAATCCCACGAGGAGGACAAAGGGCCAGGCCGTCTGACCAAGAAAGCCCGATTGAGGAACCAGGCACTTGGTAATTTTGCTTGCCCAAGGTAACGGTCAGTCGGAGCAAGGAAAGGGCTATCAAGAAAGTTCGACCGAGCGATCAGACACTTGGCAATTTCGCTTGCCCAAGGTAATGGTCAGTCAAGAGCAAGGAGAGGGCTATCAAAAGGCCTGACCAAGGCATATAAACACTTGGTGAGATAAAAAGTGCAGAAGTTAAAAACAAAAATTCAAACTGAGGCAAGGATACTTAAAAATTCCATTACATTAAGACTCAAAAGATTGCTTTACAAAAAGAGCAAAAATTACATAAGGAAAGAAGGAGAGGCCAGGTTGAGGGAGGAGGAACATCTTTCCCCACCACGGCTGAGGTGCCTTCGGCCTCCTCATTGTCCCAGAGGAAGGATGAGAAGTCCATCTCATTGAAAGCGGCCGCTGCTCGGGCCTTCATTGTATTGAAACCGCTGACATAGTACTCAGCGGTCTCCACCTCAAAATCTTTCGATGCCTTGTAAGCTGCCACAGCCTCCTTCTTGGCCTTGGACTCCGCAGCAAGCAGCGCCTCCAATTCCCGAACCCTCGCCTCGGCCTGGGCCCTTGCCTTTTCGCTGATCTCCCTCTCAGCCATGAGACCAACATTGTCCTTCATGGCCTCGGCCATTAGACTCTGGGCCTCATCCTTCTCTTTCTTTAGTTGCTCGACCTGATCCGAGAGCCTGGTCAGCCTAGAAATGGCTTTCTTGCTTTCAAAAGCTTAAAGAACCTCCTGCTGGTAGCAGCGGCTGGAGATATGGATCGCCCGAGCACAAGCCTATAAAATAGAAATAAGAAAAGAGCTCAGACGCGACGAAAATAATAAACGATAAGCAAAAAAATAGAGATGCATATGAGAAGCTTACTCGAGTTAAGTCCATGAGTAGCTCCCTGGCCAGGGGAACGGTCGGGACTGCGGCCAAGGCCGAGTTTATCTCCCCGATAAAGTCAGACATCTTAACCTTAGCCCGATTGAAGCTGGTCAACAGGTCCTCGATCGTAGAGGGAGACGATAAAGGAAGCTTCGAGGGGGCAGAGGGAGCAGCAGCCTCGGTGGTAGAGACGGAGGCAACAACCGCTACTAGAGAATCTTCCACCATAGGGGTAGGCCTCATCGGTAGAGGACCCTCAGGGGCATCTAGCTCCACCACCAAGGTAGGTTGGCCCTTCAACGAAGAGTCCAAAACCTTCGACCTTTTTGATGAAGTAGGCCCGGTCTCCTCCTGAGCCCGAACCTTTAGGAGCGCATACTTTCCCGCCCTCTTCGACATTCCTGCTCAAGAGATAAGAACAAAATAAGAAATAAGAAAAAGATGCTAAAAATGTGAAAACATAAGAGAAAGAATGAGAGGATAGGAGGTTCTCACTCGGGACTTCAGGACCGAGTAACCAGGCGCTCGGCGAATGAGGGTTCACCAGCTTGCTGTAGAATTTGACTGGATGATCCCGAGCGGCCTTGACCCTGGTCTTCGCCTCGGCGTCGATTACGGCTCGACCGAGATATCATCGTGATTAGGCTTTCCCCACCTCATCCTGATCCTAGGGGTGTGGGGGCCCACCACCTCGTTCGATTAGAATTCCTAATCAAACCCAGAAATGAAAAAGAACTTCTCATTCTAGAATTTATTGGAAGAAAGGCAGCCTGTAATAAGAACTCGGTCGTTCGATCGAGCCTGGAAGTAATACCAACCGATCTGTTTCTCCTTTAGCTGATAACAATAGAGGAATTCCTCTACTATCAGATGGTACTCACCACCTGAGACTTCCTCCCAGACGATGATGGCCCCATAAATAATTCTCGAGGCATTCGGCATAAGCTGCTCGGGGGATAAACCAAAAAATCCAGAAGTTCCTTAACGATCCTAAGGAAGGGGAGCCTAAGCCCAGCAATAAAGGCATGGTCGTACATACCCAACCTGCCATCTGGTGGGGAGCATGCCCGCTCATCTCGGCGAGCAAGGTAAAACTCCACATACTCAGGAAGAGAGAGAGAGAAAGGTGAAGATGCGCTATATCTAGGGGTTGGCTAATAGATGGAACAAGTTCAGCGGCGAACTCTTAGGTGCCCTCCTCAAATAGGCGAGCAACCGAACTCGAGGTCTCACCCCCGTTAGCGTGAGATGAACCCTGAGCAATAAGGGAAGGAGGATGGGAGACCGTTCTCTCAGAATTTGAAGAATTGGTATCAAAGGAGCGAATCTCTTGAGGAAACTCCATAGTCCCACTCCTTAAAAATGGAAGTGTGAACTGGACGGTGACATAAACTCTCCGGATAAACAAGTTAAAGGCAAAGTGATCTGGCACAAGTGTGTCGACCACAGAGGGGAGTTCAAACCTATAAGAATATAACAAAATCCTATCAACAAAAAAAGAAGGGGGCAAAACAAAAAAATGGTGGTAGGAGAGAACCTCCAGGTCCGAACTCGAAAACGCCAGAATGGCTCTTCGAAAGAATAATACTGACAAAGAAGTAAAAAAGAAGAGAGAAGAAAGAAAGGCTACTAACGATGGAGTGAGGAAGACGCCGAAAGAAGCTGAGCAGAGACGATAACCGGAGGAGGAAGCCGCGCAAGAAGATGAATTATATGTTCAAAATGTGTTCTTAACGCAAATAACTGAGTAAGAACCTCACATCGCCTATATATAGGAATTACGCAAACAGCCCAGATTAAAACAACATTTTTTAATCCAATGGCCCCGAGATCGAATAATACTGACCGTTTGATGTAGGGCGACCGACGGCTCAGATGGACACACGTGTTAGCTGGATATCAAAAGCCCCCCATTTTTCAGATTTTAAGAGATTCGTATTTAATGCGAAGTGACGTTTGACAGCCCGAATGGTTGCCTCGAAAAGAGTGAGCGACTCTTTGAACTTCGTATAACTGTCATTTCAGGAAGATCAAACGACATCACCACAACCGAGCAACCATAGACTTATTCCCTTCGCCAAGTGGGTACGACTCGGGAATAGGGGCATTTGATAAGTATGAATTAAATTTATCAGTCGGACCAAGCCGACTGATTGAGGTATGATCAAATAAACATAACCCGACCGAGCTGAGCAGGAGAAGTCAACATCTTAGCCGACCGAGGTCGAACCCCTAGCAATAACCAAAGGCCGACCAGAAGCAACTACTCAGTCCGGTCGAGCAAACTACTCGGTCGGACAAACCCCCTCAGTCATCTCATCTGACCGAGGAAGCACCCATAACGGACTCTGAAATTAACGTCAACAATCTCGCCTAGGATCACTCCGAACAGCTGTCTTAAACAATAAATTAGGGATCGGGTCAAACAGGTATCCTGAAGATACCGTTCGAATCTACACAAATCTCGAGAATCTTGCTCAGATTACAGAAGATATCGCCGAATCCCAAGAGATCAGGGATCCATCCCCATCGTATCTCGGATCCCGCGTCCTCACATCACTATAAATAGCAAACACCTACAGACTCCAAAGGTACGCTATTCTCAACATCTACATACTGCCTCCACATTCTACAATTATTTTATCAACTACCTATCTGCTGACTTTAGCATCGGAGAACAATAGGTTGGCACTCCACCAGTGTCTATGTTCTGACAATCTGCAGGAACTCAGCCGGTGAACATGAAAGAATCCAGCCGATCACTTTGGATGTACGTCGATCACGGAGGACCATCCAGATTCAGACACCAACAAAATATATTCTATATTTCACTCAAACTCTCTTATCTCTATCATCTCTCTCTATCCTATCAAATGTTTTTTCCTACTATAAAACGTTAACCCTTCAAAAAGAATATATGAGCTTGAGTGGTTTCGATGGATAATTTGTAAAACATAGAATATGGAATTATTCATGGATGATGATTATGAGTGTGAATACAGTGAGGACGAAAAGAATATTAAAGTTGTGAATAGTAAAAGAGTGGCCAACGAAAGTGTTACTGCTAAAGCCAATGGTTCACGTGTAACGCCCTATATCTTCGAAGCTATAAAACTCAAGTGAATGAAAGTAAGTCCTAAGAGATTAGTACTTGAAATCCTAAAACCCACAAATAGGAATGTAAGATAAGAAATTAAGTAGATCAAGGTAAAAAAAGGTTCAAATAAGATTGAACAACTTCACGAAACTTATAAGGATGATCTATGAAAAGAAATATATTCAAGAGGATTATAATCGCATGGATTTGATTATGGGTCCAAGAGTATAATTAAGGCCCAAATAAGTTAGTTTAGATTGAAGAAGAATTGTTCAAGTTCAAAAACAAAATTCTTGACACAATAGTTTAAAGAGGCCCAAAGATAAAAAAATTATAAAAATGTTGAAATGTGAACTTCAAGTGGCTCAAGTAGGTGGACTTAGAGGATGCTAGTGTGCTCAAGAAAAGAAATAAAGTAAGTTCTAAAATAAAATAAAAAATATAGTTAGCTCAAGAAAGAAACTATTCAAATCCAATAACTTAGTTTTGGACCAACAACTAAACAAGGTCCAAACATGTAAATTTAAATGGGTCAAAAGATGAAATACTTATTATAACTTAAGTTAAAACTCAAAATATTATGATAATTTAGAAGATAGGCCAAACACCAAATTAAACCTAAAATTAGAAAGTGCTCAAGATTAAAGGTTGGAAAGAAACTTAAGGAGACTTAAGATTTATTAAGACCCAAAAAAGAATTTAATCAAGACTATGAGCCAAAGAATTTTGTAAGCTCAACATATAAATATAATTGAGCCCAAATCTCTAATTAGAGACTCAAAGAATAAAAATTAGGCCCAAATTAAATATTTAGCTCAAAATGAGATTTTTAAGAAAAAATTTCCAATTATTAATTTCAATTAATAAATAAAATAAAATAAAATAAATATATACATATACATATAGATACGCATGTTGGCTGGCCATAGAGGGGAGATAGATGGGTGATGTGACCCATGGTCTCCCAAAAAAAAGAAAATAAAAGTCATGTATTTTTTCTTAAAATTAGGGCTCATGTTTTTCAAATAAACCAAATATGGTCTTAAGCTCATAGAAATTAAATTATTGAATCCAAATAAGGTATAAGCTACCTTGGAGCCCAAATTCTAATTTGTATCTAACTAAACTAAGCTAACTAAGGAGGCTAACTAGAATTGAGATGAAACTAAATGAAAGGTAAAATGGACATTTAGCACTAGATTTTGTCTCTATAAAAAAGGTGACTTATTCCCACTTCCCCCTTTGACAAATCTTTGTAGAGAGGGACGAAGAGGATAAGAAGAAGAATAATAATAAAAAGGAGGAAGGAAGGAAGAAAGGTGGAGTCTCCCTCTATGCAAAAACTTTTCAGATTAGTAACATGTAGACTTAATATCTTCATTTTTTCTACTAGTTGAGAAATTCATCTATATATCATGTTCATGAAGCATAAATCAAGAAATAAGATGATAGAAAGAACATATAAGGATGAAAGAACCTAAACCATAAAAGGTTCCTAAAATTTTATTTTTAGTCTTCATGAACTAAGAACTTATAAGAAGGTCCAAACCCTAGGTAAAATCCAAATCTGAATTTTTGGGAGTTATATAAATATGTATGTAGGTATATTTTTTTATTAGATTTAAGAACAAGATTTGATACCCTAAAACAATTTTTAGAATTTCGGGGCCAACGAGGAAGATTTAAAGGCAACTTTGAGGATTTTTAATTAAATCTAAAAAACGTATGGGGTTGATCCACCTACCTAAATTTAGGGTTATGAATCTACTTTTATCTAAGATTTATTTCACACGAACTTGATGGGCACATTTCGATTAGTTGTGATTCTTCCAAACATGGACGAATTTGAACTCTATTTTTGGTAAAATCGGCTAGACCTATTTATAGAGGGATCTGAGAGTTGGATTCTTCATGAGAAAGTTTCCTAACATCTTAATATAGTTCTTAAGAATATTATACAAAAAATTATAGAGATTTTTAGTAACTTATTTTGAATTTGAAAGAGGAGTGGTAGAATGTTGAAATTGGAAAACCTTGGGTAAAAGGGTGTTTCAAGTAGAAACATGTACCTAGACCTAGAGACTTGAGTTCTTACCAACTCTAATAGATTTTATTTAGAACTCACGAGGACTATTTTATAATAATCAAAGATAATTAGTTCCTTAGACCAAGGAGGCAAGAAGTTGGATTATGAGAATCCATAAGGGTGAAAGGTTCTAAACCTAAGTAGTTAGGTTAGTTAAGCTTAACAAAAGAGCATAAGTCATTCTCATTGATGCATATAGATGAGAGTTTATTTTTATACTCATGTTTGGGTGTATTACATAACTTCGGCACCCAAGAGTTAGCCGCGGAAGGTGGTGCGACACCTTAGAGTCGAAAAGTTAGTCTTCGCATTGGTCGACAGTCAGGTGAGAGTGCTTAGCAATGTCATAATAAATTGTGTAATGTGAAAATGTTTTCTTGGTTTCTGAATAATTCTATGGATTATGTGTTACTATTATGTTTCTAAAATGAATTACTCATTATGGTTATGGAAGAGTTTTTTGAAAGTTATTTCTCTTTAAAAATATAGATTGTGGGGATGTGTTGCTCGTATAAAAAAAATATCTTATATTTAAAGATAGAGATTATGAGCATGTGTTTCTTGTGAGTGTGAAAATATATATTTTTTAAAATATATTATGTTGTCAAGAAGTGTCAAGTTATTGTGGATAATCATCCTGAGTTGTTGCAGACTTTGTCTGAGTTGTTGCGAGTTATGCCCGAGTTGTTTCCTTAAAGGCTTATGCGAGTTATGCTCGAGCTGCTAGCACCTATCACTGGTGATAAAGAGTTACCCTCATCTTCGTCACTCTAACTAAATGAATCGTAAATGAAGTTGCAGTACTATCGGGACTCTCAGTCGTAAGGTAAATGGCTATTTGGCCACTGAATGGCGTAATATGTGTGTGTATGTAAGGAAATATGATATGCTATTAAAGCACTTGTAAGTTAGGCTAAAGAGCCGTGAGTTGATAAGAACTGATTTTAAAGCTATATTGGGCTATAGAGCCATATGTTGAAAAATTTGAAAGTTGTTCATAAAACTTTTAAAATTAAGTTTGGATAGAGAGTGATATGTTGAAAATAAAATCATTTGCATGAGTTGCATGTGCAAGTTTTTTGTATAAAATTCTTTATGAAATATTGTTGGGGAGTTGCTTGAAAGTATGAACTTCTTATTTCTAAAGCTTATTATCTATGTTGAAAGCTGTATTTGAACAACACTTATGATGTTTTGAGATAAAAAAAAATTATGTAAGAAAAAATGATTTTAAACTTCATATTTGGAGAACATTGTTGAGAGAATTCATCAGCTCTTTATTTATGATTTTTTACTGTTGTTGTGGTATACTTTTTATTATGGTGATAAGCCCACTTTGTTGTAATTTTTTTTATTGTAAATGTTGTTTCAGGGTAGATGATCGATCCACAATGGTATGATTGAGGTCAGAAGATGTGTGATGTGATTAAAAAACTTACATGAGATTTTTATCAAGAGATTTCATAAGAGATGAGCGGTGACTCTCTAGTATATTGTTGGAGATTGTGTATTTTGTGTGTATGTTGTAAGATTAGGTTTTGTTGATGTAAGTTTTATTCAAGTTTGTGTTGAGAGCAATGAATGCTTGATAGTGATGCAGATTGTATTCTTAATTTATGTGTTGGGTTTCTAATCATGTGAGCTTGTGTCACACCCCTCCGAGCGGGTTAAATATTATCAGGGGAGTGGGTGTGACATCAGGTATATCGTTTTTTTTCTTTTTCTTTTCGTTTCAGAGAGATGATGAGATGAGGCAGGGCTTAAGGATGATATAGTATTTTTTATTTTTTTATGATCCTAGAGCTGCTATTTTATTTTTAATTTCTTTTTTTGATCCTAGAGTCATTTTGCACCCGTGCCAATTACATATAATAATTATTCGGACAAAGAAAATAGTAAAAGAATAGCCAAAATTCAGTAGCAACAATTGGCAAAATAATGCTTAAAAATACATTTTTGTTACATGCTTAGACACATTGTAAAAGAGTTTTAACACACATGTACGGTACCCTCCTTTAATTTTTGCCTTTCCTACAGCCAATTCTCAATTTTTTTTATAGGAAAAGTAAAATTCTTGGGTGAAGGGGTCCGGTTCTACATAAGTCCAAACCCCCTCTACATGACCCGGGCCTATGAAATGTGGATCGGGTCGGGCAAAGGAAGAAGCAGGAGGAAGAATGGTATGCCGGCACTCACCAAACATTTGCTCGCACACGAGGCCGAGCAGAAGGCTCTCGCATACGAGGTCGAGAAGAAGGTCTCGTACACGAGGCTGAGCACATGTGTGGCCAAACGCTTATTCTCGTACACGAGATCGAGCACGTGGTGCTCGTAAGCGAGGTCGAGCAATAAAGGTTGATTGTGATAGCCTAAATGATGAGCAAGTACTGACACCCGAGCATTTAATGCACCATCAATGGACATAAATGCGCGTCAGGGACACAATCAGATCTCTTTAGGTGGCATTTAATATGCATTCAATGGGCAGAAGGTTCTACCACCATTATGGTTGCTCTACCTGGGCAGAGCTAGGCTCAGCCTGTGATAGAGGGATAACAGAGATAATGACATCATGACAAGGACAATCTGTCCCCCCAAGGCATCAACCTTCCCTATAAATATTGAGATGATTCTACAAATCATGTGTGTGAAATTTTACTCTCTAACTCTTTACTCAAAATAGAGCCTCTTACATATTTGCTTAGATTTTTACGTTGAACTTTTGTGCTAACTTTGTCATCGGAGAGGGATTTCAGTGAGAATACCCCACCGAAAAGTGACATTGTTTCTTTTGCAGGTCCGACCAATCATTCAGAGAGCAGATCTGAGCCTGGTTCAATCAAACCCGATTCATACAATCCTTGTGGGTTTTCTGGCTCGCACATTGGGTACTGTAATTGCTTGGCCAGTTGGTTGATGGCATAGAATTTGCATGCAATAAGCTAAAAAAAACTAAGGTTGTGTTTTCAATTAAACTCTGAAGTTGTGCTTTCATATATGTAATTTTGTATTTGGGATTTTTTTTTGGCTTTTAGTTTTTTCTTAAATTGAGAATATTGTTGATCCGATGAAGAAAGATTTTTCTAATTTTATTGTATTTTTATGTGCACTGCACAAGTTATTGTCGATTAAAAGTGATGGCACGTGCAATGAGTGTGTGTAACTTTTTACAATAAATTTAATTTATTAAAATAGAAATTTGAATAAAAATTAAATCATAAAAAATCAGAATTCACAAACCAATAAGATGAAACCCAAAGTCAGATGATAAAAATAATAATATAGTAAAAAAAATTATTCTAAGAGGAAAAGAAACTGTAACAAATTAAACCAACAACAACAATGCAACTTTTCTTTCTTTCATAAATTAATTGTAATAATTTTTACTTTTACAAATGATGCTTAAAGTATATAGAGTAGAGATAATATATTTGTTGAAGATTGACCCAAAAATTCAATTATGAAGCCAAACGTCCAGGCGCTCGGATCGAACGTCAGGACGCTCGAAGACAGAGAGTTCGAATTGGTCACTGGACCAAAATATTCGGACGCACGTCCAGACGCCCAATGGCATTACGTTCTCTGAGGTTCCTACGTCCGGATGTAATTTGGAACGTCCGGACGCATGTCCGAACGCAGACATGAACGTCCGAACGTTCTGCGGCAGATCAAAAATTCGCTCACGAAATTTAGATTTTATTTTGGGAACTATATATTGAACGTTATGCTTTTTAGGTCAAAAAGAACGAAAACAATCTGAGAGAGAATAGCAGCATCTATTGAGAGAGAGTGAGTTTGAGAGCTTGTAATCATTATTCCTCGTTATAGTAGATTGATCTCCTCCTCCTCTCGTGAATGTAGGCATTCTGCCGAACCACGTATATCTGCATCTCGTGTGATTGTTTTCTATTCGTTTATTTTCTCTTGATCGTGATTGATTGATCGAGTCGGCGATCCATCGCACAACAAGTGGTATCAGAGCTTTAGTTTAGGCGTTGGTCAATCGACTACAGTAGAGATGACGAATACAAAATACGAGGTTGAGAAGTTCAACAACAAGAATAATTTCTCGATGTGGTAGCGACAGATGAAGGATGTTCTAATCCAATAGGGAGTCTCTAAAGCGTTGCTCGGCAAGGCTAACAAGCCAGAAAAGCTTAATGATGACGAATGGAAAGAAGTCGATGCTAGAGCCGCAAGTGCCATTTGCCTTAACCTAGGCAACGAAGTTATTCACAACATGATCAGCGAGGAATCGGTTGAGATGATCTGGAAAAAGTTGGAATGTTTATACATGAAGAAGAATCTGGCTAACAAACTGTACGTCAAGAAGTAATTGTATGGACTGCAGATGAAAGAAGGTACAAACCTACTGGAACATCTTAATACTTTAAATATGCTCGTTACACAATTATCTGGATTTGACGTTAAGATTGATGATGATGAGGATAAGACTATACTACTCCTAGCATCACTGTCCTCATACTTTCATCATCTTGTGACCACTTTAATGTATGAAAATGAGACACTGAGGCTTAATGAAGTGATCAGTGCTCTTATGTCACATGAAAAGATGAAAAGGAATAATGACAGTAGTGCAGAGGGACTCGTTGTGGCTAAGCCAGAGCCAAAATGAGGAAGGAACAAGTATAGGAGAAATGGTTCCGGTAAAGGAAGATCCAAGTCAAAGGGTCAAGGTAAAAAGGATGTAGAGTGATATTACTACCACAAAACCGGTCATTATAAGAACCAATATCAGGAGTTGAAAAAGCATATGGGAGAACAGAAGAAAGGGAAGGTACAATGTCAGAATCTGTCAGTTTTGCAGAAGAAAAATCAGACAGTGATATGGACGCGGATTTACTTTCAGTTATTTTCAAAAGCAATTTTCTATCTGATTCGTGGATTCTTGATTCGGGGTGCTCCTACTATATGTGCCCGAATAAGGAGTTGTTTGACACTTACAGGCTCTGTGACGGGTGAACACTTATAATGGGCAACAATGCAGTCTGCAAAGTCATTGAGGTTGAGACAGTCAAGATCAAGATGTTTGATGAAGCTGCGAGGATTTTGAGGAATGTTAGACATATTCCAGAACTTAGGAAGAATCTTATCTCCCTGGGTGCTCTGGACTATTTGGGTTGCGTGTACACAACAAATGGTGGAGTTATGAAGAAAAGCAAAGGCGTGCTTGTCATTATGAAAGGCTAGAAAGTTAAGAACTTAAACAGGCTAATTGGGAACACGGTTGTAGGTGGAGTGGCTCTTACCACACCTGCAGAGTCTAGCATGGATGACACAAGATTGTGGCATATGAGACTCGGTCACATAGGCAAGCGAGAAATGCAGGAACTTCACAAGATAGATTTGTTGAAAGGTGTGGAGACGTGCAAGTTAGATTTCTGCAAGTATTGTGTGTATGGTAAGCAACACAGGGTCAATTTCAAGGATGGCACACATACAAGCAAAGAGATTCTTGACTACATCTATTCAGATGTTTGGGGCGAGTATCAGTTTCGTCCCACAGCGGGGCTCATTACTTTGTCAACTTCATAAACGACTATTCCAGGAAGACATGAGTTTATTTTATGAAGCAAAAGTCTGAGGTTTTCAGTATCTTCAGAAAGTGAAAGACACAAGTAGAGAATCAGACAGACAATAAGATAAAGTACTTGAAGACAGACAACGGCACAGAGTATAGAGAAAAGGGAGTTCATGTCCTATTGTGAGTCAGATGGCATCACACGTCATTTTATAGTGAGAGGGACACCACAGCAAAATGGAGTTGCAGAATGGATGAAAAGGACCTTGACTGAAAAGGCCAGGTGCATGCGTCTAAATGCAAACCTGCCAAAGATTTTCTGGGCAGAGGTGATCAATATTGCATGCTATGTCATCAATAGATCACCCCCTCAGTCATTGACTTCAAAATCCCACAGGAAGCTTGGTCTGGTAAGCTAGTTGATTTACATGATATGAAAATATTTAGTTGTCTTGCTTATGTTCATGTACAGGGCATTAAGAGATCAAAACTCGATCCTAAGTCAAGGAAGTGCATCTTTTTTTGCTATGAGAGCGGGGCTAAAGGGTACAGTTTGTGGGACCCAGTTGGTAGAAAAAAGGTGATCAGTAGAGATGTGACTTTTGATGAAGCATTCATGCTAAATCAAAATGATCAGATTTTGAGTGATGACGGGTTAGCACAGAAGACAGATTTTGAGGTGGAGCTTGACGAGCAACAAATGAGTCAGACCAAACAGATACGAACCAACAGCAACAATAAGAAGAACAAGAGCGTTACACCATTGCAAAGGGCAAGGAGAAATATAACCTCAAAGCACCAGTCAGATACAAATTTGAAGATATAACGAGTTTTGCCCTAATTGCCGGTGGTGGGGATCCTTCATCCTACAAGGAAGCTGCAAATAGTCAAGACAAGGACAAGTGGCTGGTTGCTATGATAGGGGAGATAGAGTCTCTAAACAAAAACAAGACCTGGGAGTTAGTGAAACTTCCTAAACATCAAAAAGTTGTTAGGTGCAAATAGGTCTACAGAAGAAAGGAAGCGGTGTCAGAGAAAGAAGGTAAAAAGTAAAAAGCCCGGGTGGTTGCAAAGGGCTACTCTTAGTAAGAGGGAGTAAACTATAATAAAATATTTTCACCAGTGGTAAAGCACACTTTCATTAGAATTATTTTGGCTATGGTGGCTATGCACGACATGGGGTTGGAGCAGTTGTGTAACACCCCTCTCCCTAGAGAATAAATTATCCTACTCGGAGTGGTGTGATACAACTTACTACATTCACATAAATAATGTACTAAGGGATGCACTCCGCATTGCCCAAATAAAACTTCAACTTTCCATTACAATATCAAAAATGTTTTCAATCACCATGCATATACATCTCAAAAAGGGATACTTCATCCCGATATACAAAAGATAAGCTAGACTTTGGGATACTCAATTCAAACCATGTTCACAAACATAATAATCATCTGTTAAGATTACAACCCAAAAGAAACTATTACACGAAGGGATCTTCCTCCTCCTGGCACCAGTGGACCAAAAGTCTACCCCGAGCTAAAATCTGCAATCACAAGGTTACAGGAGATTGGACTTAGCATTAAAATGAGACAAGATATAAAACATCTCTGTCATGAAGCATCTTATGTAAAATCAACATCACACACACAAGTAAGAAATAGATTTCATGATCCTCAAACATCATACTTGAAATACATTTATCAAAGAATTTCGATAAACCCAACATCCACGTGTTATATTACCACAAATATATATATATATAACACCAAACACACAACTCACGCTTTACAGTACTCAAGTAGTCGTTTAACCTCACGACAGAGAGTTTCGACGGTACCGTTACCTCAAGACACAACGCACTTTCATTTGAGTGGTGAGTGTGAGGGTCACTCATATATCACTAGTGGTAAGTGTTCTACCCTCAACGGGACTTTATCCACCACTGGACCTCCGCCCAACTTAGGGGCTAAAAATATATTATCCACCAAGGGCTCCACTCTCAACGGGGTTTTGTCCACCACTGGACCTCCGCCCAACTTAGGGGCAAATGCCTGTAAGGCTACTAAACACCCACGTAAGGGGTAATGCCTTTAATGGCCATCAATCGCCCACACAAGGGGCTCACCGGGATGGTTACCCGGTATAACTTGGCACACTCAAGGAAAACATCAAATACAAGATATATTTTTGATCTCATCAACCCCTTACAAAATAGGATCATATTTGATAAAAACAATACTCAACTTCATTTGAATCAACAAAATATGCTTTACAAAATATGCTTTAAGAAACATCCATGAGATCATCACCAAAACATGTTATTAAAATATTTAAAGATAACCACATTTTCTATATTTCATTTTAAATAAGTTATCCACTCTCACCTTTCACTTGAGCACTTTACGAATGACCTCATTGATCACGAGGCAGCGTTCCTTCATCTGCGGTTAAGCCTTTAGGACCTAGATTACATAATAATCCACGAATAAGAATCGACTATATGCTTCATATGATTCCTAACATCTTATGTCTTGGCCCTATGGTCTCACAAGGTTCTTAGTTCCCATTGGAATATGATCTATCCTTGATTCTTAGAGGTTTCCAACCCTATAAAGTTTAATGAATTTCAATTACGAAATTTAAACCATTGCAATACTTCCTGGTAGAACTTCAGAAGATAGATGGGGTCATTAGCTATGTTTTTCATAAAAAAATCAAAGGCAAAAAATGGCCACAAAGGCTACAAAATATCACAGGAAGAAAGTTATTTTTGTGCTTTGATTCGACACAGGACTGAGTTGGATCGACTCACTCGCCTCTGGGTCGACTCACCCTCCCTTCAGGTCGACTCAGGATTCCCACAGAGCGGTTTGGGTCGAGGTATGGGCTGAGGTTGGGTCGACTCACTAAGGGTCTGGGTTGACTCACATGCGTCGGGTCTATGCTTGGGTCGACATACTTAGGGGCTTGGGTCAATACACGGCCTCGCCTGTTAAACAATAGAGAGCAACATCGATTGAGTCGACTCACGATCCTTCGTGGGTTGACTCACGTCCATGCCTGGTAAAACTACAGAGGCTAAACCAATTTGAGTCGACACCCACAAAGCTTGGGTTGACTCAGGCTCTCGCCTATTAAAATAATAGAGAGTTTCACTGATTGAGTCGACACCCTCAAGGCTTGGGTCGACTCAAATGCTCACCTGTTAGAAACTACCGAGAGCAATGCACTTTGGGTTGACACACAGAGGGTCTGGGTCGACTCAACTGGCCAAAAACACTGGTGCTATGTTTTCTGTGCATTTTCCAAAACAAGGTTCTGTTTGGGATGAAAAACATGTTTTTTCTACTTCTCTCAAGGCTCTATAACATCCATAAACTTCTCTCTTCCATATCCTAAGCATCTAACACTTCAAAACTCTTTATAAGGGCCTTTCTACCAAGATTTAGAATAAAATTTCTAGATTTCTCTCATTAGAAATATTCGTCAGTGGATAAAAATGGAGATCTACTCAATGCATGCACTTAGAGCAAGGAAGAACTAAGAAAGGGGGTTCAAATCTCCTATTAGGAGAGGTATTACATGATGTAAAATACTCGTGAGCTGAGAATATGATTCTTACCTCAAGAATCTCGAAGGATGACGTTAATGGCGGTTTTACATTTTTCTTCTCCTCTTTTCTTCGTCTCTTCCGTTTATGGTGTGGGAAAATTTCGTCACTCCAACTCTAGCACCTTCTCAGTCTCATGAAAACATTTCACTCACCTTCTCTCAGGATCTTGTACACAACAATAGAAGGAATCTCATAAATTTAGAAGAAAGAGGTGGGTTTGGGTAGAGAGAGAGAGAGAGAGAGAGATACCAGATTTCTTGGATCTCCTAATATTTGCCTGATGATGATGACAACATAGGGATGATGGGACGAAAGTGGGGCTGTCAGCCCAAGGTCTACTGATTGTTCTATTTGCTTGCCACTTTAAGCCACCAATTTTTATTCTCTAATGTATAACAAATATTCCATTCTTTACATTTTTTTTGGGATTTATCTTAACTTAGCTTAAAATACACTTAAGCCCCTCTCCTATTGAGGTTTACGAATTAATTACCATAATGTTCTAATTAATTAATTCGGCCAAGATTAATTTATTAATTACCTTTTTAGGCTTAAACAATATTACTTATTCTTAAGATTTTCCTTTTAAAAGAAAGTAAATTACGAGATGTTACAAGCTGAATGTGAAGACAACTTTCCTGCATGGGGATTTGGAAGAGCAGATCTATATGCAATAGTCCGAAGGCTTTAAAGAACCAGGAAAGGAAGATCATGTATGTCTACTGAAGAAATCGTTGTATGAATTAAAGCAGTCTCCCAAGTAGTGGTACAAGCGATTTGACACGTTCATAGTGATACACAGGTATACGTGTTGTGAGTATGATTGCTGTATTTACTTTAGAGTGCTTACAGATAGTTCATATATTATGTTATTCTTGTATGTCGATGATATGTTAGTGGCAGTAAAGGATAAGCAGGAAGTCAACAAGCTTAAAGCCTTGTTGAATAATGAATTTGACATGAAGGATCCTGGAGCTGCCAAGAAGATCCTTGGGATTGAAATTCACAGGGACAAGAAGGCTAGAAAACTGTGATTGTCCTAGAAATGCTATCTCCAGAATATGCTAGAACGATTCAACATGCAGTCAGCAAAACCGGTCAACACTCCTTTTTTAACACATTTCTGATTGTCCTCCAAACTGTGCCCCAGTTCATAGAAGGAGATGAAGCACATGTCAGAGGTGCCTTACGAAAATGCAGTTGGATGTCTTATGTACCTTATGGTATGCACAAGACCCGACATCTCACAAGCAGTCAGTATGGTGAGCAGATACATGACAAATTCAGAAAAAAGAACATTGGAATGCAGTGAAGTAGATTTTCAGATATCTGGCTGGTACTTGAGATATGTGCATCATGTACAACAGAGAATGGACTTCTGTAGATGTAGTTGGCTACATTGATGCCGACTATGTAGGAGACCTCGACTCAAGAAGATCAATGACGGGGTTCATCTTTACTCTTTTCGGTGGTCTAATTTGCTGAAAGTCTACACTTCAGGATACAACCACATTGTCAACCATAAAAGCAAAGTACATAGAAGTGACAAAAGCCTCAAAGGAGGCAGTTTGGCTGAAGGTTTTGGTCAGTGAGCTTGGTTTGGTACAAGAAAGTGTGTTGTTGTACTGTGACAGTCAGAGAGCGATCCATTTGGAACAGAATCAGGCATACAATGTAAGAACGAAACATATCGATGTACGGTATCACAAAATTCGAGAGTGAATAGTTTTAGAGAATATTTTTTTATCGAAGATCCACACTGATGAGAACGTCTCAGGCATGCTGATAAAATTGGTGTCAAAGAGTAAGTTTGAGCATTGGTTAGACTTGACTCAAATTCTCAAATGCTAAAATGAGAATTTGAGGGTGGAGCACTCCTACCCGTAAAGGGAATGCAACAGTTAACATCAGCAAGTTTCTATAGAAGACGTGATTTTTGGATTAAGGTGGAGATTGTTGAAAGTTGGCCCAAAAACCCATTTCTGAAGCCAAACATTCGGACGCTGGGATGGAACGTCCAGACGCTTGAAAGCAGAGAGTTCGAATTGGTCACTAAATCAAAACGTCCGGACGCCCATCCGAACGCCCGAAGACAGAAATGTGAAATTGGTCTCTGGACCAAAACATCCGGACGCACGATGACAGTACATTCTCCGAGGTTTTCACGTTCGAACGCATAAATGAACGTTCGAACATTTTGCGACATATCAAGAATTCTCTCGCAAATTTTAGGTCATTTTTTTGGAGACTATAAATTGAAACCTTATGTTTTAGGTTAGAAGGGCGAAATTCCGAGAGCATCCAAGAGCAATGAAGAGAAAGAGAGAGAGAGAGAGAGAGAGAGAGTTTGAGAGCTTGTAATCATTATTTATTATTATAGTGGATTGATCTCTTTCCCCTTTTGTAAACGTAGGCATCCTACCGAACCACGTATATCTGAGTCTCGTGTGATTGTTCGTGTGATTGTTTATTTATTTATTTTCTCGTAATTATTGATTATATTGATCGAGTTGGCAATCCATCGCAAGACACTTACAAATCTACCTTTATAATGAGTGTGGTTTGAGTTTGTTTTTGAAAGTTTAATTTTAATATTGTAAAGTTTGAATATATTTTCTCTTCAAATTTCTTAATTTTAAAGTGGTTTAAAGAGTGGTCATTAAGAAAGAAAAAAAAGCTTTTATTTTTATTTCTTTAAATTTCTCTTATGTTTAGTAATTTACACGATTAATTAAAAAAGACACGTTTTT
>JAUTBS010098607.1:0-12902 GCA_032361285.1 Aequorea victoria | reverse complement strand
TCATTCATAGTTACCCCACTACCTTTCGTTGGTATATTTAAAAGTTTAAATTTTTTACCAAATTTAATTAAGATATTCTTCGTAATTTATTTTAATTAAATAATTTATTACTTGAAATTTCTCGGATTTTACACACAGCCTCTGTGGTGTCGACTCATGACCACCTAAGGGGTCTGTGTTGACTCACACACCCTGTGAGTCGACTCACAGTGGTTTGTTTGCCTTGTGTCAAGGTCCTCTTGCCCTTGAGTTGACACACAGCTTGCTGTGTCGACTCACATGCTGCCTAGAACCCTTTTGGGTCGACTCAGGGACCTCTTGGGTCGATCCATCCACCAAAAAATATTGAAAAATGCTGAAACTAAATTCTTAAATACTTAGGCCCTATTTGGGCACCAGTTTAAAAGATGAATTAAATTAATTAAAGATTAATTTAACACCAAAAATAAATGTGAGAATTATCAAATGGGTTAAGGATCCGTTTGGTAGCTTTA
Organism: Aequorea victoria; assembly: GCA_032361285.1. Lineage (NCBI taxonomy): Eukaryota > Metazoa > Cnidaria > Hydrozoa > Leptothecata > Aequoreidae > Aequorea > Aequorea victoria. Next base: position 12,408 of record JAUTBS010098607.1, on the reverse strand, counting down.
GGTTAATTCTTTAGCTTCTTTTATTTATCTTGAATATTATATTATATCAGGTTGATGTTGATTGATTTTCTTTGCTTAAAAATTTGCTTGGACATCAGGTGAGTGAATTACTTGCTATGTATCTTTCATTAAAAACTCCGTATTTCCCAAATTATTTTAAAAAGGAAAAATGCACATGTTCAATTGTTTTAAATGTTTTAAAGAAAATGTTTATGTTGTAAATATTCTCAAATGAAATTGTATGATATCCTTTCTTGTAAAATCATGGCATAACTATTTTAAGACAATGAAATAAATTGTTTTCTATATTATACATGGTGTGATCATGTGATTTGATTCTTGAGATATGAAAAAGTTCAAAGGAAAACTCTATTCGGAGGTGACTTTGGCCAGCTAGAGAACAGACCCGGTTTGAATATCGAGGTGACTCTAGTTGACTCAACGGTTTAAGGGACAACCCGGGTGTATTCGGTGACCTTAACCGGAATCGTTTAGGGAACAAACTCAGGCGCCAACCTGTGGTTACTCTATATCGAGACTGGATCCAATGGGCCAAGAGGCCCGAGTTATGATGTGGCATTGATACTATTTATGCTCATGCTATTTTTGTAGCAAGTGATTGATTATTTTCCCACTCTCAGATGAGCATGTCGCTATACCATTTTATGATGATATTGACACATTGATTTGAGGACACCTCTAATGTCCAGATTTTAGTGACTCGTATTAACGAGACCAAATGGAAAAAGATATGTATTTTCAAGAATGAAAAGAAATGAAATAAATTGATGGGTTATGTGTTTACCCTTTGAATTATACTGTATATGACATGACATGCCATGATTATGTTATTGTACAAAACTATTTGAATCCCTATTTTAGAACTGTATTGTATTATGCTTGTTCCATTCACCAGCATAGCTGATGTTGTATTATAACTTTTCAGGTAATCTATGAGATGTGATCTTGATGATGGACTACGTCGTGGGATTCAGGAGTATTGGCCTCTAGGACATGCATATTATTTTATTAGCTTTCGCATTAAATAAAGAATAATGACATTAAATTCATGAATAATGTTTTGTTGACTGAGATATTGGGTTGTTTGACCCACTTTTGATGATATTAGATTTTATTGTTTAAATCCATGGAAATAAATATTATATTAGCATATTGTTAGCTAATAATTGTTTAAGGCTTACTTGGTTCGTTGGGTCAAGGCTCATGATCCATGGCCGGTCACCTTTTCCAAATTGGGGTGTAACATAAGGTATCTAACCGAAGCCCGAAGACTCAAAATTTGAAAGTCCAGGTCACTTCAGGACCTGATCGGCCCTGATGAGAATGGATCGATTGAGGGTATCCAACTAAGACAGTTACAGTCGGCAAAAAGGAAAATAGATCATTTAAAGGATCTAACCAAGCCCATGAGAAAGCCCGACCGAGGGACCAGACACTTGGAAATTTTATTTACCCAGGGAACTGGTCAGTCAGAACAAGGTAAGAGCTATCAGAGAGCCTGACCGAGGAACCAAACACTTGGCAAAATCATGCCCTAGGTCCTGGTCGGTCAAAACAAAAAATGGTCATTCAGGACCCGACTGGACCGATCGACTGAGGGGTCCAACACTTAGCGAAATAATCAAAATGCAAGATAAAGAAGGCATTCATTCAGACTAAAGATAAAACATCCAAAATATTTCCATTCCATAAAAACTAAAGTTAATTGTTTTTACAAAGAGTGCAAAAAGGAAAATGTTATAAGAAAGGAAAGAAGAAGAGTCAGATCGAGGGAGGTGGGGCATCCTTCCCTTCTTTGGCTGAGAGCCCTTGGCCTCGTCTTCATCGTCCCATTGGAAGGAGGAGAAGTCCACCTCCTTGAAGGCAGCCGCAACCCGAGCCTTCATGGCATTAAAACCACTGGCATAGTACTCAGTGTTTTCAAGCCTGAAGTCCTCGGTAGCCTTGGCTATCTCCTCCTCGGCCTTCTCCAACTTGGCTGAGACCTTGGCTTCTCTCTGCTCCGTCGTGGCCACTGTCGCCTCCAGCTCCCAGATCCTAGCCAGGGAAGCGTCCCTTTCTCCTTTGGCCTTCTCCTTGGCCTCGTCCATTTAAATAGCCTGGACCAGGGCCTTCTTTGTCTCGGCCTTCGCCGCTTTCAGCTCCTCCTCCAGACCTGCGACTCTCGACTGCAAGGCCGAGGTCTTCTTCGTCTCGGCGGCCATGAAGGTCTCACGTTGGAAACAATGACCCGACAGATGAACCACCTGAGCACAGGTATACAAAAACAGAATCACTAGAGAGATGTGTTAGACAGCAAAGATAAAGTAAGAAAGCGTAGAGAGAGGGACTAAGTAAAAGATTTACCCGGGTGAGGTCCCCATCTTTGCAAAGTAGGGTCTCAGGTCCCCGATAAAATCCGACATCCTCGCCCGGGCAAAGTTAAAGTCAGTCAACATCTCCTCAGGATGACGAGAGGAGGGTGAAGGGCCCAGTGCGGGAGAGGCCGCAGCAGCATCTGGTGGGGGGTCAGATGGAGCCCCAAGAGCCAGGGTAGCTGGAGGGCTGACTGGAACAGCCTCCACTGGAGGAATCGGGACTAAAAAGAGGGTCAGAATAGCCCCCGTCGAATCATTCGATCGAGGTTTACTGACCGAAGGTGGGTTCTTATTCAATCTCTTAACCGCTGAAGGCCCACCTTCCCCAGCAAGCCGAGCCTTCACTTTCTTGATGTTTGCCTTCTCAGGCCTCTTCGACATTCCTGCTCAAAATAACAAAAAGGATTAGTCAAATAGAGGCAGAAGATTGTAGAAAATAGAAGTATAAAAAATAAACAAAAGACAAAGCAAACGGTGGAAAAGGAAGAATGCTCACTCGGGCCAATCGGACTGAGCAACCACAAGCTTAGATTTTGAGGAGTAACCAGGGAGTTGAAAGAGCTGACCCCGAAGTCTCAGGTAGCTTTAACCTGAGTTTTGACCTCGTCGTCCACCAAGGGCTCGGCAACTATATCCCCGGGTTGAGGATGACACCAGTATGGGAGAATCCTGGGGGTGTTGGGCCCAACCTCTTACCCAGGATTGGAATTCCCAACCTTCCCCAGAGATAAAAAAGTACTTCTGTTTGTAGTACTTATTAGAAGAGGGGCTACCTTGGACAAGTACTCGATCGTTCGCCCGAGATTGAAAAAAGTAAAACCCAGGCTGACTCTCCTTGGGTTGATAGTAGTAGAAAAATTCCTCTACTATGAGATGGAGTTGGCCTCCTCCCATAGAATGATAGCCCCGATGAGAATTCTCCACGCGTTGGGCATCAGCTGGCCCGGGGATAGACTTAAGAAGTCTAAAAGCTCTCGGATAATACGGGAGAAGGGAAAACAAAGGCCAGCAAAAAAGGCATGCTCATACAAGCATACCTCCCCAAGAGAATGAGTACACGCCCTCTCAGTAGGGTCGGGCATTCTAAAAATCACAGAGGAAGGGATGAAGAAGGTTTTACGTAGGCGCTCGGTGTCCGAGGCCCGAGAGGTAGAAGGAATAAGCTCGGCGGCAAATCTCTGGTCGATCTCCTTTATGAGATGAACGACCGAGCTAGAAGCCTTCCCACTTGCGGGCGAGAGTTACCCCCGGTACAGAAGACTGGCAGGGTAAGGGAGCGAAATAGTAGTCTCCGACCCCGAGGGGGATCGCTCGTCCCCAGAAGACTCAATCTCATGAGGGTGCTCCATCGTACCTCTTCGAGCAATGGGTAACAAAAACCTAACTAAGGTATATGCCTCGCTACAGGCAAGATGGAAGAAAGGGCTGTAAAAGACCAAATACTCGACCGAAAGAAGGAAAGGGGAATGCTTATGGAAAAACTCTAAACGTTTTACGATGAAAGAAAGGGAAGGAGGAAAGAAATAAGGATATAGAGAAAGCTCCGACTCTATGCTTGAAGAAGCCAGAGTTGATTCTTCAAAAGGAAAAAAGAACCAGAAAACTAGAAGAAGAGAAAAAAGAAGCAAAAAGTCAAGGAACTTACTGGGAAATGAGGAAAGACAGAGTTCCAAAAAATGGGGAAGAGCAGAGCTTCCTTGATCACCGGAGATGGAGGACACCAGAGAGATGCACGCCGAAGTTCAAGAAGAAAAAATATAGGAGAAGCAATGAAAACTGTAAAAGAGTAAAGAAGCTCTGTTGATATATATATATAGGTAGATGCTCGAACGACCCAAATTAAAAGGAGTATTTTAATCCAACGGTCCCAAAACCGAGCGTTACTAACAGCTAGAGACATCTGATAGGTATAAAATTGAATGGTCGCCTAGAGACGACTGTGGAGGTTTCCTTAAAGCATTCAGCCCCGATTGAGAGGCACGATAGTCGACTAGACTGATCCGATCTATCGAAGCCCGAGCTTAGTGGGACTAGATCCACGCGCTCGGTCAGTCAGGCCAGGAAAACTGAGCACTCGTAACAATCAGCTCTGAAATCAACGCCACCAATTTCTCTGAAAATCACTCCAAACAGATGCCTTCACGAAAGATCAGTAATCAGATCAACACGAATCTCAAGATTCCCACTCATATTAGGCAGATTCCATATTTTGTCTCTATCACATCCTCAGGATCATGCACAATCCCAAAAAGGAGGGATTCTCCCCATTTATCTACATCTCTACTGCACTATAAATAAACATCCTCAAGGAGGAGGATAGGTATGCCATTCTCGATATCTACATACTGCCTCTACACTCTCCAGTCATTTTATCAATTGCCTATCCGCTGATTTTAGCATCGAAGAACAATAGGCCGACACCACATCGGTGTCTATGTTATAACATCTTGCAGGAACTCAATCGACGAATAGGGAGCATTCAAGAGTCACTTTGGAGGCACACCGGTCCCTGAGGACCATTCAGATTTGGACACCAATAGATTATATAAGATAATTTCTTTATTTAAAAAAAATGAGTTATTTCAAAATAAATAGGACATGATTTGAAGGAACCCGATTTAGAATAACTCAAGTTTTCTTACATAAACTCGGGGCCCATAGAACATGGGTCGTGTCATATGCAGAAAACGGTCCAAAGAGGGTTGAGCCCATGAAGGATGAGAGTCGACCTAGAGAGGTGTCTCGGCGCTCGTTGGCGAGATCGAACACTTGGTGCTCGAAAGCGAGGCCGAACACCCGGTGATCATTGATGAGGCCAAACACCAGGTGCTCGTAAGAGAAATTGAACATTGCATCTCGGTGCTCATAAGCGATGCCGAACACTGTAGACCGACGCTCGTATGTGAGGTCGAGCTTCGAGAAGGATCTCGACGTTTCAGAATATAAGCCAAGCTCTCTGCACTTAGAATCAGAATATGGCAGTTTGAATGATGACTAGGGGATGATGTTCGGGCATTAAATGCACCATTAATGAGCATTAAATGCTCCCCTCAGTGAACCATAAAAGTTCTCTTAAGAGCATTCAATGTATTTTTAACAGACACTTAATACCTACCACCATCATGATTACTCTATCTGGACAAGGGTATGCATAGTCAAGAAAGCGGGGACAGCAAGAGTATATGCCATCTTTGACAAGGATAACTTGTGTCACACCCCAATTTGGGAAATGTGACCGGCAATGGATCATGGGCCTTGTCACAATAAACCAAGAAAGTCTAAACATGCAATTAGCTAACCATATGCCAATTAATATAAATTTTTAAGGATTTAATTAATTAAAATTCATAATTATAAATATGGGACAAAAAAGCCCATAATATCTCATCATTGTTGTCTCAACAACTCATAATCAATTGTTTAATTTACTCAATGCAGAAGCAAAAATAAATGCATGCCCTAGAGGTCATATTCTGGATCCCATGAAGCAACTGAGTCCATCAACAAGTTTCATCACTGGTTACCTGAAAATATTATGTTACAACGTCAGCTAAAACTGGTGAATAGAAACATGTATAATAATATACAGTTCTAAAATAGGGAATTTAAAATAGTTTGTACTTTAAACATAATCATGGCATGATATATACAATAATATCAAAAAGGGCGAACACACAACCCATTAATACCTTTTTGTTCAAAATATACACATTTTTTCTCTCGTGATCTCGATATCTAGATGAGTCACCAATATATATAAAAATATCTATCTTTTTTCTCGTGATCTCGATATCTAGATGAGTCACCAACATATATAAAAATTCGTATGGTATCAAGGTACCAACAACATAATCCTGGCATATGAGTATGCCAACAATATAACCAGGGCAATAATACCAATAATGGTATAACGCTATGATCATAATCAATGTAGCGGGATATCATCAACAACCACAGGATCTCCCTGGGTAAACAAGTAACCAATGCCAAATATCATAAACTCAGGGCAGTTTTGGCCCGTTGGATCCAACATCAAACAGGAGTCACCTCAGGATGACGCCTGGGTCTTTTTTCAGACGATTCCAGTTCAGGGCACCGGAAGCCCCAGACTGTCCCTTAAACTGTTGAGCGACTAGGGTCATCACGTGATTCAAACCGGGTCTTTTCCCTAATGACCAGAGTCACCTCCGTAAAGGGTTTTTCCCCTGGACTTCCTAATGGTCCCATTGAAAGTCACATGATCGCACCATAATAGATAGAAAAATAATTTCATATCTTAAAATATTTGTACCATGATTGTTTATAAAAAAAGCTCCAAGAGTATCATAAAACATTTAAAAGTATATACATTTCCTTTGTCAATATAATTTGGGGATACAGGGATTTTATTGAAAGTACATAGCATGATAATCCACTCACCTTATATCCAATTCAAGAATGATATAAACTAGCAATGTATGAATCGACGTTACCCTGATTATGCAATGTAATAGGGCATAATTAATAAATAAGCTAAATAATCCAATTCTAGCTACCAAACGAACCATTTCCCCTATTTATAAACTTTATTCTTTGGTTCTGATGTTAAATTAATTTTTAATTAATTTAATTTAGTATTAAACTAATACCCAAACATAGCCTAAACAATTAAAATTAATTTTGAAATATTTTTCAAGATTTTTGATACTGTGAGTGGACTCAAAGTGTCTTTGAGTCGACCCAACAGTATCACAGGATGCTTTGAGTAGACACAGCAAGACTGTGTGTCGATCTAAAGAGAAAATAGTCTCGGCATAGGCTTATGAGTCGACCCAAAGGTCTCAGGTAGCCATGAGTCGACACCACAGAGGCTGAGTCAACCCAAGATGGTATGTCTCGGTCAAAGGTGGTTGTGGGTCGACTCATGAGGTCTGTGAGTCGACCCAAGCCTCTCAGGTCTCAAAAGATCGAGACAGGGAAGGCTAGTGTCGACCCTAAGGTATACAAAAGGTACAGTGAGTCGACCCAAAAAATGGTGAGTCGACTCAAAGGGTATCAACCTGTGGCATGAACATCATGAGCCGACCTAGAGGAGTTGTGAGTCGATCCAAAGGCTAAGTGAGCCGAGATGGCTCCTCTCCAGTCGACCAAATTGGTTATGAGTCAATCTAGTGGGGTTGTTAGTTGATCCAAAGGCAGGGTGGTCTTATGAGTCGACTCACACTATACGTGAGTCGACCCACAGGTCACGGTGATCATCTTCTACGTCACGTGGCTCAACTCAATCAACGTGTGAGTCAACCCAAAGCTTCGCACCAGGGACTTTCATGGATGGAATCCCTGGTTTTAAGGTCTTTTCTTTCATTCTTTCTTCGTGGTTTATTTTTTCGACATATTCTATGATATTTTTGAGAGGTATAATATATTCTTCATGGCCGATTGCATGATATTTTCATGCATAGATTCAATTGTTTATATACCTCACTGTTATGTATATGTATATATATACTGTTATATATATATATTTTATTGTATACATCATGCTTACTCCTCTGGTTTTCATATGTTTAAACATGATATTTTTGTATTTATTTATATGCTTGATAGATTAACCTTTAAATGGAGAATAACTAATAACTATGTGATATACATACATATATAACCCATATATATATATATATATATATATATATAACATAATCAGGGGTGAGAGGACAAACCAGAAATCACCACTAAGGTGACGAGGACTATGATAATGGCAGTGCTCATGGTGGCAACGCAAATGATCGTGGTGGTGATGTACGGTGATGGTGGTAGCAGTGGAGGCTGCTGGCACAAGGAACCGAGAGGGAGGATCACCGAGAGAGAAGAGGGATCGCAGAGAAGATGACAGAGAGATTTTAGAGGAATGGGTCCTCCTCAGAGGAGGACTCCCTGTTTAAAGGGATTGAAGGGAGAAAATCAGGAACATGTTTCCCTGATTCCCTCCCTTGGATCCTATCTTCCTATTATTAAAAGCTATCCCTTATGGGAAGCCAGCTGTAACACAGCCATCAGAGGTTTTTCTTTTCTTTTGAATTTCTTTTTTGTTTTATCCTTCTTTCTTTATTCTACTAATAATATCCTAACGAAAGGTTTTAGTATATTTTATTGATTTAATATTTCAGATTCTTTTTATTTCTTTATTTAATTTATTAATTAGTTTGTTTGTTTTAATTTATTATTTTATTATTTCTATTTTAATAATAATAATAATAATTTATTACCAAATTTTACAAGTACATAACTTAGGTACTATGTGAAGACTAAAGGTACAATGTCGGCGTGGGTTAAGGGTTGAACCTAGGCTCTAATACCAATCTGTGATACCCCAGATTTCTTGGAATATCTTGAGCGACAATAACTATAATTTTGAAAAATATTTAATTTAAATATCCACCCATTCCAAAAATTAAAATGATCATATTACATCACGGTGTTTAGTTCTTGATACAAGGAGATAAAATAAATTAAGATTGTTTAACAAAACTGAAATAGTAAACTTAACATCTAAACTAATCATGATTGGGAAATTCACGACTCCTACTGTTCATTCTGATCATTTTCAGTATTTTCGTAGTCTACATCCTGGTATGAAACACCATGAGATGTGAAGCCAGAGAAAATATTACCAAAAACCAACAAATCTAGCATACACACATACAACTCTTTATCAACAATCACAGTGAAAGTAATAAAATGCAGATTATAAGAGAATGCATGCTTCTGATTTTATTTCAAATCCTAGGATTGTTATCTATGTGATTTCTATGATTTATTTATCCGAAAATAGATCTTCCTATCCCAGACCTCACAGAAATGGATACCAAGGATGATCAAACACACTCCTTGCAGTCGGGATGCCATCTTAGTCGAATTGTTTACTCAACAGGGACATCTCCGACGCAATGGCGTAGAAAAGAACAAAATCCACCGAATAACATAAGTGAATCCTCCAGTTCAACGCCACTCGATCCACCAGACAACAATCTACCTCAAGAGTGATGATTTGATGCTGGTGCCATTCTGGAGTTTCACGTAATCTTGTATGTTTTTTAATCAAGCTTCCTTTTATTTTGGGAACATGCCAATTTACTAGCAACCGAAAACTTGTCCGTTCATTCATTATCCATCACTTAGTATATTTGGTGAACGAAATCCATAACCCAAAACAATGATGGTGATGAATTAACAACATGTGAACATGGAAAAGAATTCACTTTAAATATCAAGTAGGTAACATTGACATGTGGCATTATTTTAATCAATTAAGTTACCAACAAAAATATGTCAAATAAATCACAACCTAAAAACTTAGACTATACATAACATGAAATATACCCGAATAAGATTTAAGCATGAAGTAATTAATGCTCATGCCACATAATTAAGAACACAACACCACAACACTTTTCAAATCAAAACAAAGTACAAGAGTAGAATTTACAGATCTGTGTATCTTCCAAAGAAAAATGGAAAATGGTATTTAAACTTCATAATAAAGTTCTCTAAATATCATAGACGTAATATGATGTGTTCGAGTCGTTTAAAAACTGACTGTGCATGAAAATAATGTATAGTTAGGGAGAATTAAATAATTTACTAACAGTGTTCCAAATTCGCATTTCTTTAGAACAAATACGATATCTTTGTGTAAAAATCTCCAAATGATGTGAAACTAGTGGAGTTAGGCTCATAACTTAAATATCTAACTTTATCAAGTGGTTTCATGCAAAAAGAATATTTGTACGAGAAATGGTGGGCATTAAGTGACTAGTTAGAAATTGTTTCTGGATCGGCAATGGAGAAAATTCTACTTGGTGATGAAAATAATTTTATTTGGAAAAACTAAATATTGTGAGTGTTCTAGATATCCTAATATAACCTTAGATTAAACAGAAATTGAACATAAAATGTTTAAGTAGTTTTACTCAATTTTCCAAAATCATGGCAGCAAGTAGTGTTTTCCTAAAAATTAAGTCTAAGCAACCTACTTCCTCTTTAACTACCATGCATGCAATTTTTCTAAAATATGATTTCTATAGATTTTAAATGAAAAATTCCAGATCCTCTAACTAGAAAATAATCATGTATAAAGATGAAATAGATGATCCATTCACATGCATACATCAAGAACATGAAGAACAAGAACGAGAATAACCTAATCTTTGACAAAGAGGAGTATTGTAGTGATACTTGATCTAGAGTTTTTGGATATATTTTTTACTTTGTAAGTGAAGATTGAAGAGGTGTAGAGAAGCTTGAGGTTGGTGGTGGAGATGCTCCTTCTTCAAATCCTCCAAAGACCCTAGAATTTTTCTTCTCTTTTTTCTCTCCTTTTCTTTCTTCTTTTCTCTTCTCCTTCTCTCTAACACTTGGCAAATTTTTTTCAGAATTTCTCCCTATGAATTTTGGCCAAGATGAGGGAGAGAGACTTGATTTTTATATTGCTCAAGTCAAGATGGATGATGTAATCTTGAGGTGATTTTTGGCCAATCCTTTTACATGCAATTCTTACATGAATTGACATATTACTTGCAAAACAATTAAATGAGGGAAATGGGGAAAAGGGGGAGCCATCCAAGAGGGGGAAAATTATTTAGATAATTTTTGTTTTGCTTTTTTTTTTTTTAGCAATTTCAAATGTATATGATGTATGATTTTTGCAAAAAAATAATTTAAAACTTAGTTTAATGTATTTATTAAATTAAAAGAAAATTATATAAAAATAATTCTCATAGTTTTATTACACATTTGTTGTGTACTAAAACACATGTGTCAAATTGGTGTACATTATTATTAATATACCATGTGCTTTGTTGTGTGATCCTTAAAATTAATCTTTATGAATTTTTAATTTAAATTTGTGGAATAGACTTTAGAATTTATGTAATATGAGAATTATAATTTAATTTTAATTATGGTGACAAAATTTTAATTTATTGTGTTCTTAATTTTTCTTGTAACCTGAATTATTATCATTTAATTGTTCAATCTAGGTGTTATTTTATCCAATTCTCCTTAATTGAATATTTTAATTTAATTAATGTAAATTATAAAATTATTATTTTAATTATTCCTAATTTAAAATTTATGAGTTCTTACAATCTAACCCCCTTAAAAGAAATTTCGCTCTTGAAATTAAAATGTACCGTCGTCTTTGAAAAGTCGAGGATGATTGACCCACATTGCATCCTCTCGCTCCTAGGTAGATTCTTTCAATCCTCGGTGTTGCCAAAGAATTTGAATCAGTGGAATAATTTTGCCGTGCAAAACCTTTTTTCGGTGATCTAATATTCTGATGAAATTTTTCTCGAATGTGGCATCCACATCTAATTTGATTTCCTCCCAATGGATGGCGTAAGAAGGGTCGGGTTCATACCTCCTTGGCATTGATACATGAAAGACGTCATGAACTCCTACGAGCTATGGTGGCAAGGCCAGATGGTAGGCTAGAGCTCCGACTTTCTTCAAGATTTCGAATGGTCCAATAAACCGTGGCGCATGTCACACCCCAGTTTGGGAAAGGTGACCGACCATGAATCATGGGCCTTGGCCCAATGAACTAAGAAAACCTAAACATCCAATTAGCTAACCATATGCTAATTAATATCAAAATTCATTGGATTTAATCAATTAAAATCCATAATATCAATGTGGGATAAATAGCTCATAATATCTCAACCAATAGGTTGTCTTAACAACTCATAAACAATTTTAATTAAATTAATGCGGAAGAAAAATGCATGTCCTAAGAGATCTTATTCCTGGATCTCACGCAACCATCGAGTCCATCAACAAGCTCACTCTTCATTGGTTACCTAAAAGGTTTATATTTTACAACGTCAACTAAAATTGGTGAATGAAAACATGCATAATAATATACAATTCTAAAACAGGAGTTCAAAATATCTTTATACTTGAAACATAATCATGCTAAGAGATACAGTATAACCAAAAGGCTGATAACACAACCCATCTTTTTTTTTTCTTTCAAATATTTTTATAATTT
>JAUTBS010098496.1:0-12903 GCA_032361285.1 Aequorea victoria | reverse complement strand
GGAATAGTTATTCCTTCAGTCACTTTGATAGGTCTTTTAGGATCATACACAATGATTTTCCATAACTCATAATTTCCTGCTTGTATGTATATTTTCAGTTTTGATTTGCCGTAGTTATAGTTTGTTTCACTGAACAAAGGTGGTCTGTTTGTGGATTAACCCTTAGGATGGTTCCAATAGAGGTTGCCATAGGATCCTCTTAAGTTTTTAAGTCAAAAAACAAGAGACGAGACTCTAATACCAATTATTATTCAAAGAATGACCCTAAAGGGGGGTGAATAGGGTCTTTTAAAAAATCCTCATGTTTTTAAATAGTTTAAATAGCTAAAAAGCAACCAAACAATATATACTTATAAGAACAAATAGATAAAATAGAGATGAAGAGATAGAGAGATATGCCACCGTAGATTTTATAGTGGTTCGGTTATCGCAGTCTACGTCTACTCCTCAAGCTCCTCGTGAGATTTTTCCACTATCGACAAGCACTTACGGATGTGCTTCAAACATTTTACAAAGATTCACTAAACTACATTCCAAAGCTCCTAAGCTTCTAGCACTTGTGATCTTTTCCTTTGTGTGCTATTCCACACACAAAGAACTGTAATGGGTGACTCACCCTTACTTTTACAGTGATCTTGTAGTATTTTGATGTACAAACACTAATCAGAAACTCTCTCAAAAGTGTAGATATTACAATAAATTTCTCAGAAGAAAAATCATAATCAAAATGATGAACAATGGCTAATAGGGTTTTTCTTTTGGAATAGCAAAATTATAATATATCAAGCTGTTGATCTTGTGTGAATGATTTGCAAACAATTGTCTCTTATATTTCTTCGTATCAATGTATCTCTAAATCGTTCAACATTTTTTAGTGTCTCTTATCGTTGTTTTGAATGATTAACGAATACTAATTTAAATAATTTTGAGTTCCAACAATCCTGTTGCAATCAAAGATCCCCAATTTAAAATTTTGAAATCACAACAGTATTTTTCTTGATTCAATCAGTGATTCTTCGTGACCTGATCTTGGAATGATTTGTAATCATCTCCATATATAAAAATGATCTTTAATATAGCCATTTTAATTCAAAATGTTCCTGAATTTGTTCTGAAATCATAACTATTCTTCGCGAGATTTGCACAGAAAAATCTTGAAATCGCGTCCTTTGGTCGACTCATAGTGAGGCTGGGTCAACTCAAAGTCCTTAAAATTTTGATTCCTCACCTGTGGGTCAACTCATGATGATGCTTGGGTCGATTCACAATGGTAGTGCTTCGATTTCTAGTGCAGGCCTTTAGTTGGGTTGACTCATTTGAGGTCTGGGTCGACTCACAGAGGCTTCTGCCTTTGAGTTGACATCTTGGGTCGACTGTGTTGCATTTGTCTCAGCTCATGCTCGCCTTAGGTTGACTCATGCTTGTCTTGGGTTGACTCATGAATATTGCAGAGTAAATTCTCGAAAGGTATGCAGCTTGGGTCGACTAATAGGTTCTATTGGATCGACTCATTATCACTTGGGTCGACTCATAAGCTTCTTTGGGTCGACTCATGGTCGCCTGTAAGGTGTTTTTGCAGAGGATGCCGAAGGTGTGCATGTTTGGATCGACTCATGGATAACTTTGGGTCGACTCAAATCTTGAACTTTTCCTGAAAACTTCCTATCTTGATTCTGAGATAATGTCTTGTTTGGGAGATGTATTAATAATTCTTAATACTTGATTTAGTTCTTGAAATAACTTCAAAACTTGTTAAATATAAGGTTAACCCCAACCATGGGTGTTAATCATAGATAACCATTTAAATCCAATTGAACATAGATTGATTTATAAACTTGTATAAAAAGATATTCAAAACGATCTTAACTTATTAAGGCTTTCTTTGTTATCATTAAAATCAATAAACGATTTAAACCTCAAGGCTAACAATCTTCTCCTTTTTGATTATGACAAACAATTTAAGAAAAACTATTGATAGGATAAGTTATATGTTTTGAAATGCCCCCCTAAAGAGGTGCTTCCTTTTTCGAAGAGAAATTTTTAAAATTTTAAATCAATCTTCCAAATGACATTCATTCATATATAAGCAACTCAAAACAGTTCAACCAATCATCAAATACATAAACAATCATTCTTATGGTCAAAGAATTTATCTAAGCTACTGTCAAGCTTGTTAGGCCTTTATTTCTCAATTTTTCTTTATTTCTCTCCCTTTGTCATCTCAAAAAAATGAAAGATATGCATACATAACAAAAATGAGAGACAACATTCATTCAAGAAACATAAGAAATAAGATCATATCATAACGAAAATTGTGATGATATTATAGAAATTTTGTGAAATATTTACAATCATCCAAAAATGTATGTTCATTTGAGGGCAGCCCACAGGAAAAGAAACAAAATAGATAAGAAGGAAGACAATTTTTTTTAAAAGAATTCATCATCCATTTGTTTCTTCCATTGTGCCTTTTTTTGGTTGCGATTTCTCCTTTTTCTTTGGTTTTCTTCTTGTAGACGATGTCTTCCTTTTGCTCAAGTTCATCCTAGAGGTCGAAGAAAGTTGTTTTAATTTCTTTGGCCCTTTGGGATGTGTCATCTTCTCCTTCCATTTGCCTGTTACTTTCTCCTTTCCTTTAGAGGTAGAAAATTTGAACTGTTGGGCTGAGATCTTCTCAATTTGAATTTTCTTTGCCAGAACTACTTTCATATTGATGTTTTCTCGGTGTTCACGCTCATCTTTCTTAGCGGGGGTTTCCAAATAGATTTTGACCCATTCCATGAACTCTTGGATTTTAGGGAGGACTTTGTTTATTTTACTCGCAGTACCTCAATCATACTCATAGCGTACGCGATCAAGAGGTTACTTGCAATCATAAAGTCCTTCATGCTCTTCTTCATGTACTGGCCAATGTTGTTGCCTTCCATGCAAGCACCATCTATGCGATCATTGAGGTCAGTCAAAATTCTATTCAATCGGAGTTGTTCGCAAACCATGTACTCCTGCTATTCTTGGAATTTTTCAATTTGAAACTTATAGGGATTCATTCTCTCATGAAGTTTATTTATTTCTTGATTGCAGGCTGTGTTGATTTCAACAAGGTGGGTTAATTGGGCCTTTATCTCCTCTAAAGTAGAGAGAGGAATGTTGGATTATGAGGAGCTAGTGGGTGGCGCTTGTGTGGACGGAGGATGGATGTGAGGTTCTTGAGAAGAAGGGGGGTCCTGTAGTTTTTTTGTGGAGGATTGGGCTTGTGGTTAATCTGTGCAGGATAGGTCTGGTAGATGATCTATGGAAGGAAGATAGGGTAGAATGGTGTGTTGAGTTAGATTTTATTCTTGGGGTAGATTTGGTTATTGAGCAGCCTCTTACTTGACCCAATGGCCCCCAATCTCAATTAGTCGCATCCTTTTTAGGGTAGACTTGTTGTATATGTGGGTAGGGTGAAAATGTATGTATAAGGCATCTTTTAGGTTGACTTTAAAGAACTTAAAGAGTTTGGTTAAGAGCATGCCATGAGGAAGAATATTGTTTTTAGTTTGGGTAGCTTTTCACATGTCAGAGATGATGAGGTGGCCAAGGTCTATGGGTTTTTTTGTGGATGATGCACCACATCACCATTAATTGAATAAATGTGACATCCCCAAGTCTCCCTTCTTGGGGTAGAATCATGTGGTACACCGTGTGGTGGCGTAGTCTGTACTCTGAGAGCAAGAGGTCAGCATCAAAATTTTTATCAGGGTTTATATCTTCTTAGCTAGTGAGCAAAGAAATAAATTCCTCAAGAGGATTGTCAGGATAGTTGTGTCTTGTTTTGGTGTAGTTTAGCAGGTGTGTGCCGCTTAGGGTTTCAATAAGTTTGTTGACCAATTGGTCCCCAAACACTAGGTCTTTTCTCTTAACCCAGCTACTGACGAAAATCCATTCATATACTAGCCCATATCTGTGAACCAAGCCCTAAAGTGCATTTCAGTTATGTCAAAGAACTAAAAATCTATGCACCATCCATCAGGGACTTGTCTAGACTTAAAAGATTTTTTATACTTTTCTTGGATTTCTTGGCTCAGACATTGAAGCACAGTCGATGAGGGACCTTTGCCCTTTTTGCTTTTCTTTCTCATGCCGAATGCTTCACCTTGATCTATTCTTATCCTTTTGGAGGTTATTGATGG
The DNA here is from genome assembly GCA_032361285.1 of Aequorea victoria. Classification (NCBI taxonomy): domain Eukaryota; kingdom Metazoa; phylum Cnidaria; class Hydrozoa; order Leptothecata; family Aequoreidae; genus Aequorea; species Aequorea victoria. Next base: position 8,731 of record JAUTBS010098496.1, on the reverse strand, counting down.
ATTAGAGGGATCCATGTAGAATCAAATTGATGAGGCGATGAGCAAAGAAACCTGAGTCTATAAAAGAACTAGGGTTTGTCGCGAGGGATGCGAGGCATCGAGAGAGATAGACGAAGAGATTAGGGTTATGAAAGACAAAATCCAAGAGAGGATTTAAGGAGTTTGAGAAGAACAAGAAGGCGTCATTGTATCGACTCACGAATGAGAGAGAGAGAGGGAAGCTTTTGAGTGTTTAAATGAATGGGTCACTATAGAACACAAAATTATTTATATACCCTTGTACTGAGTCGACTCATAAAAGTTTTGAGTCGACCCAAATGCATTTTTAGGGATTCAACAAAAAAGGGTGCTACTTCAGTCGACTGATAAGCCATTGTGAGTCGACTCATACTTCTTCATGAGTCGACCCATCAGCGTCCAACGCTTAGGCCAACAGAGTCCTGAGTCGACTCATGCTATCTCAGAATCGACCCATGTGCTACAAAAATTAGAATTAACAGAAACGATAAGGTTTTTTTATGGATTTAACATGCCTAATTCACCTTTAATATAATTAATTCTTTCTTCACTTAAGGGTTTGGTAAATATATCCGCCAGTTGATGTTTGGTACTTATAAATTCTAATGAAATGTTTTCTTTTTGTACATGGTCTCTAATGAAATTGTGTCTTATTTCTATGTGCTTAGTTCTTGAATGTTGAATGGAATTCTTAATTAAACTAATAACACTTGTATTATCACATTTTATTATAATTTTATGATATTTTAAGTTAAAATCTTCTAATTGTTGTTTCATGTAGAGTACTTGAGCGCAACAACTTCCTACGGCTATGTATTCGGCTTCGGTTGTTGAGGTAGATACTGAATTTTATTTCTTACAAAATCACGAAACTAATGAGTTCCCTAAGAAGTGGCATGACCCGCTAGTACTTTTATAGTCTAACCTACAACAAGCAAAGTCAGCATCCGAATAACTTAATATTTCAAGAGATGTGTTCTTAGAATACCATAAGCCTAGATTTGTTGATCCTACAAGATATCTAAGGATTATTTTTACAGTAATAATGTGTGATTCTTTTAGATCAGATTGATATCTAGGACAAAAACAAACATTAAACATAATATTAGGACGACTAGCAGTTAAGTAAAGAAGGCTACCAATCATACCTCGATAATTTTTACTATCAATTGATTTACCTTTCTCGTCCTTGTCAATTATTGTTGATGTACTCATAGGAGTTGTGCATGGTTTTACATCCTCAATTTCAAACCTTTTTAATAGTTATTTTGTGTACTTGACTTGATTTAGGAAGGTTCCATCATTTGCTAGTAGATCCAAAGATGATATCATCAACATAAATTTGTACCAAAAACATGTATTTTTCTTTTTGTTTAATAAAAAGTGTTGAATCAAGTTTTCTTCTAGAAAACTTTTTTTGTATTAAGAAACTACTTAATCTTTCATACCATGCTCTAGGAGCTTGTTTCAACCCATATAAATATTTTGATAATTTAAAGACATGATCCGAATATTTATGATTTTCAAAATCATGAGGTTACTTTACATATCTTTCTTTATTTATATAGTCATTCAAGAAAGTACTTTTAATGTCCATTTGAAATAATGTAAAGTTTCGTTGCCATGCAAATACTAATAACATACGTATAGCTTCTAACCTAGCAACAGGAGTATACGTTTCTACATAATCTATGTTTTTCTCTTGATTATAACCTTGAGTTACAAGTCTAGTTTTGTTTCTAACTGTATTCCCCGATTTATCTTTCTTGTTTTTAAAAATCCATTTTGTGCCTATGATAGTATTATCTTTAGGTCTAGGAACTAACTTTATTTCTTTTAAATTGATTTAATTTCTTTTGCATGACATTTATCTAATATTCATCATTTTTAGCTTATTGAATATTTTTGAGTTTTATTTGAGATATGAATGTTAAATTATTACATACATCTCTAACAAGAGAGCGAGTGGTTACCTCTTTGGTTGGTTCACCAATAATTTGATCTATTGGATGATCTTTAATTAACCTTCTATATGTAGTCTCAATTTGTGGTTTATTTTATTCTTTTGATTGCTTTTCATCTTTGTTTTGTTGAGATGCGTCAATGGTTATTTCATTTTCACGTTCTCCTTGTAATTCTATATAATCATCATCAACATGCTTTTCGGATATAGGAGAGTTAGTTTCTTCAAACACAACATGCATAGATTCTTCAACAACTTGAGTTCTTTTAATGTATACTCTATAAATTTTACTCGTTGTTGAATATTCTAGAAATATACCCTCATCTGATTTAGCATCAAATTCTCCAATTAATATGAAATATTTACATCCAAACACATGAAAGCAACCAATATTTGGTATTCTACCATGTCATAGTTCATATGGGGTTTTATTTAATTTTTATCTAATAATTACCCTATTTGATACATAGCATGCAGTATTGACGATTTCGGCCCAAAAATATATTGCAAAATTGTGTTCATTAAACATGGTTCTAGCCATTTCTTGTAGAGTTCTATTCTTTCTTTCAACTACGTCATTTTGTTGGGGTGTTCTAGGTGCAAAAAATTGTGATCTATTCTATTTTCATCACAAAAATTTTCAAAATCTCTATTAATGAATTCTCCTCATTTATCACTTATTATGTTATTAATCATGCATCTTTTTTTATTTTGAAGTTTTTTACATAGTTTAGCAAAATGTAAGTGTCTTTTATTCTTATGTGCAAGAAATATTACACATGTGTATCTAGCATAATCACCTACAAGCTAGTGGGGGGAAATCCCCTAGAGGCGTGGAAATCAACCTCAGAAGAAGACTGAAAATTGGAAGTGGACGTTGCGTCAAATAATCGAGGCACATGAGCTGGAATCGTCTTGACTTCACCAAAAGTGATTGCAATGGAGAAATTTTTGAAGCTCAACTTCTATAGTTCAAAAAATGAGGCCGAGTATGAAGCCCTCCTGGTCGGCCTTCGAGCGGCAAAGAAGCTCCATGTGACTGAACTCGAGGCGTACAGCGACTCTCAACTGGTGGTCAACCAACTCACGGGCATGTACGAAGCCTGAGACAATAGAAGGGCCAAGTATTTGGAAAAAATAAGAGAATAAATCAAACAGTTCAAGACCTTCCAGCTAGAGCAGGTCGTACGAGAGCTGAATAGCCACGTCAATGTCGTCACTTTCCTAGCCATGACGACTGTTTTTGGCGACAGAAAGATAATTGGACCCTATCATGGCATTCCTCAAATTCCAGAAGAAGTCCTCCATGTGAACCCATCGCCAAGCTAGATGGACCCTATCATGGTATTCCTCAAATTCCAGTACCTCTCAACCGATAGAAGGGAGGAACACAAGATCCGATTGAAGACAACTTATTTTTGGTTGTCTCCTAATGAGAAATTGTACAGAAAGTTGTTCATTGGATTGTACCTTCTCTGCGTGCACCCAAGCACGGTAGAAGACCTCCTATTTGAAATTCATGAAGGCATATGTGGCAACCATACAGGGGTCAGGTCGTTAACACACAGGGCAATAATGCAGGTCTACTGATGGCCGTGTATGCAGAAGGATGCCCAGTAATATGCCCAAACATGTGAGAAGTGCCAAAAAATTTCCTCTTTGATCCACCAACTATCCGGGGAGCTCTCGCGTCTCACCAACCTGTGGCCCTTCGCTCAGTGAGGCATCGACATTGTAGGACTCCTCCCAAGAGTCGTGAACAACAAGTTTCTCATTATGACCACGGACTACTTCACCAAATGGGTGGAGGCCGAACCTCTCGCCAACATAAGGGAGGCCGATGTAAAGAAGTTTGTATAGAGGAATATCATCACAAGGTTCAAAATCCCAATAGCTCTCATCTCGGACAACGACACACAATTTGACGAAAGAATATTGTGTACATTTGTGGTCGAGTTGGGAATCAGCTTCTATAACTCAACACCGGCCTACCCTCAATGCAACAGTCAAGCGGAGACATCTAACAAGACCATACTCGATGGCATAAAGAAAAGATTAGAGAAAGCAAAAGGAAAATGGATGGATGAACTCCCCAACGTCCTTTGAGCCTACCGATCGACACCACGATGATCAATGAGGGAGACACCGTACTCTATGGCATACGGAACTGAAGCGATAATTTCTTTAAAAATTGGTCTCCCCACAATGAGAATCGGTCTCTTTACTCCGGAAAGCAACGACGAGATTTTAGCGCGAGACTTGGACTTAGCTGAGGAAAGAAGGGAGACAGCCCTACTCAGAATCCAAGATTATCAACAAGAATAGGACATAAAGCACAACAAGAAGGTCGGACCCCGAGACTTCTATCCAGGAGACCTGGTACTCAGGAAGGTTGTGGGTAACACAAAGGTACCCTCGGAACGCAATCTCTGTGCAAATTGGGAGGGTTCATACAAAGTCCAGACCGTTGCAGGAACATGAGCATACAGGCTGGAAGATGTTGGTTTTTTCTTTCATTAACAAAGTAATGTAATCTCATTCGGTAGACGAGTCGTGTCGTGTAATCGATGAGGAAAACTTATTAATAAAAGTACTTTTAGACTCTTACACCTATAATACGTAGCTCGAATAGCTCGACCTAACAGGAATTTGAACAATTATGGGGTTTGAATAATTTAACAGCCATCTCGAATAGCTCAGTCTGACAGGGATACGAACAATTCCTGGATTTGAATAAGCCAACAGCCAGCTCAAATAGCTCAGCCTAGTAAGAATTCGAATAACCTAACATCCAGCTCGAACAACTCAGCTTACAGGAATTCAAACAATTCACAGATTCGAATAACCCAACAGCCAGCTCAAAAAGCTCAGCCTGGAAGGAATTTGAATAATTCATAGGTTCGAATAACCTAACAGCCAATTTGAATAGCTCGGCTTAGCAAGAATTTAAACAATTCTTTGGTTTGAATAACCCAACGGCCAGCTCAAACAGCTCGGCCTTACAGGATTTAAACAACCCACAAAAAGCATAGAAGCCGATGAAGTTAGACTGTTCCTGGTCATAGCCGAACGGGGAGTCCAAAGAAATAGCTAAGCAGGGGGGAAAGCTCAGTTTGGCAGGAGAGAAAGCTCAATTCGGTCATATCGAAGCCCAGTTCGACTGGAGAAAAATTTGGTATATCGATTTTCCTTGACAAAGTGCAATAGAGAAAGTCTTAGTTTGGTCTTGACGAATCCTAGCTCGGTCATAACCAAACGGGGGTAATTCAGTCTTTACCTATTGAAAATTGCTAACATCGGTCACTTAAGCCACGACACTTAGAAAAAATGATAAGTTGCATATAACCCAATCGTGTCGAGGACAGCTTGTCTGACAAAGTTACGTAGCTCGACAATACAGCTTGCTCAGTCCATGGAAGATAGCTCGGCACATACAATCTTTGCTCGGACAATAGTCAATCCATGAAAGATAGCTCAGAGAGCGAGTGCAAACTTCAGTTCGGTTCCATTATGGATAACTTGGACAACATAGCTTTGTTCGGTCCAGAGAAGATAGCTCAGCATACACAGTCTTGCTCGGTTCAGAAGGGGTAGCTCGGTTAACACCCAACTACAACCGAGATACATTATCTTCGGCCCAAGAGGATAACATTAAGAGAAAGTTCAAGAAAAAGTAAGCCAAGGTGACAGAAGTCCTCGGCCCAAGAGGATAACATTTTTGAGACATTGTGGTCTCGGGGCTAAGACTAATCGTCAACACTTGTCAAAATTATTTGCCTAATACACACAAACCGAACACACGAAGCCTCGACAAAATGGAGATCCAATAGTTACTTTCATTAAAAAAAAACTAGGCCCGAAGGCTACAAGTATAGAGACGACTTTATAGGAAAAATAGCTAAGCTCTGAGGAAAAAAAGGAAATGAAAAAATAAAAGGCTGTGAATTTACGTCGAGGGATCCTCGGTAGTAGGATCCACGGCCTGCGTAATGACAGAATCTGGCTGGGGCTCGACTGGAGGATCCTCTGCAGTGACGGTCGGCTCTCCCAGTATCAGGGAAAGATTAGCCCAGAGGGGAAAGCTCTCCTCCACTTGTAAGCGCGTAAGGGCGGCCTTCCAATCGATTTGTACGAGCTCGGTCTTCACGGCCTTCATTTGCTCCATGCACATCGTCGTGGCCGCATCAAAGCCGACCTACCATGCTTCATCTTTTCGAGCTATACGCGTAGTCTCTAGGTTGGCGTGAACTTTTTGAAGAGCCTCAATCTTAGCCTCGGCTTTCATCAGACCCTGCATGAGCTCGACCTCCTTGGTCCTACCCTGCTTAAGCTCGGCCCCCTTCACCTTTGCAACTTTCAGCTCTCTCAACAAGCCCATAACACTGTCCATGGAAGCCTGGACCTTGGTCGCCCGCTTCTCGATGGCTGCGACAACCTCGGCTCAGGCCCTCTCGACCTTGTCCAATTGATAGGCCAAGTGCTTGTTGGCGATCTTCAAGTCGACGATCCGATCCAGCAGTGTGTGGAGGTCTTGCAAGCCCTGTACAAAGCAGAAATCGCAGTAAGTACCAAAAACATAACAGACCGAGCTAAGGGCAGAAAGGCTATTAGACCATCTTACCTGAACTCCGGCGTGAATGGCCGAAGCAACAAGCATGTCATCCTCCGTCTTCGCCCGATCTTCCATGTCTTTAGGAAGAAAGAGAGAGAGGTCATAGGACACGGTCGGGTGGGTAGAAGACCTTAGCTTGGTGGTCATTGACTAGCCATCGTGAACCATCTTTGGCTCCCACCAGGACACAACCTCGTCTACGTCCAGATGGATGGGATTCTCGGTCGACCGAGATGATGTAGTAAGGTCAGTCACCTCGGTTGTGGAAAATTAGGCTTTTCTCGGCCTCTTACGCCTCACCTTGCCAACCTCAATAGCAGATGGCCGAGGTGCAGGAGGATGCACAATTGGAGCTGTAGTCGCAGCCGTTGTAGAGGACAAAGCAATCTGTGTTGCAGGAGCTCCGCTATAAGATCCAAGTGTGGTGGAGGTGGGCAATCGAGCATGGCTTCTCTCAGATCGAATGATCTTGCGCCCTTGGCATCTTGGCAGATGATGGAGAATCTAGGCGAACCCTTTGACTGAGCGTCTGTGTATAGAACGGATAGTATCAGAGCAAATATGATGCTTCGTGGCACTCAAAAGTTAGAGCCTGCTCCACTAAAGCCGAATTGGCTTGATTTCTCTACCGAGATGGAAGATCGGCATCTGCATACAATCAATAAGAAGTTTATAAGGCTAGATGAATACGAAGGATAACATAACGACAAGGGGAGGGGTAGCACTGTCACGCCCCAAATTGAGAAATGTGACCGGCCATGGTTCATGGGCCTTTGGTCTAACAAACCAACTAAGCCTTAAAATGAATTTAGCTAACTATATGCTAAAATCATATCAATTTACATGGATTTAATCAATTTAAATCCCATATCATCAAAGTGGGTCAACAGCCCAACAACTCATCATAATGACGTCATAGTATCAATGATAAATGTACTGATCAATGCGGAAGCAAAAGTACTAAAATATCCTAGAGGTCATATATCATGGATCCCACGTAGCATTCCATCATCTAGATCTCTTCTCACTGGAGACCTGAAAATGTTATGGTACAATATCAGTCAAAATTGGTGAATGAAACGTGCATAGTACAATACAGTTCTAAAATAGGGATTCAAATAGTTTGTATGATAACATAATCATGGCATGACATATACAGTATAATCAAAAGGGTAACACATAATCCATCATTTCATTTCATTTCATTTCATCTTCATTTCATTTCATTTCAATTTAATACTTGAAAATACATATCTTTCTTTCTTTTAATTCAATGAAATTGGACATCAGTTGTCCTCAAATCATAAGACATAATATGTCAATATCATTATAATATGGTATAACGACATGTTCATCAGAGAGTGGTAATAATCAATCAATTGCCCCAGAAACAGCCTGAGCATAATAGTATTAATGCCACATTATAACTCGGGGCCTTTTTGCCCATAGATCCAATATCAAAAAATAGAGTCACCACAGTTTGGTGCCTGGGATTGTTCACTACACGATTTCCAGTTAATGTCACCGGATGCACCCGAGCTGTTCCTTAACCGTTGAGTCAACTACGGTCAACACGAGATTCAAATCGATTCTGTTTGCTAGGTGGCCAAAGTCCTCTCCGAAAAGTCATATCCCTTAAATTTTGTTCATATTTCAAGAATCTTATCTCATGATCGGATCATATATATACATAAGAGAATAATTCTTCTTTTCTTTGTCTTTGAACAATTTTGCCATGAGTTTGCAGAATAGTATATCATACCATTTTATTTATAAGTATTTAAAATATATACATTTTTTTTAAATAGTTGTATAATGATTTTACTGAAATAAGTAGCATACATAATAATTTAAAAGTATTTTAAAAGAAATAACAGTTGCATTTAAAATAGTTTTTGAGGAATTACGGAGATTTATTGGAAATATAAATAGCAACAATCCACTCACCTCAGTTCCAAGCTAATCTCTAAAGGTATGAGAATGTAAGCTACGTCAACCTAATATAATGCAATAATCCAGATAAATATAAGAAACTAAAGAAATAATCTAAAACTACCAAACGGTCCCTTAACCCTTTTAATAATTAGTTTTAATTTATCTTTCATGTGTTTTGTTGCTGTGAGTCAACCCAAATATGG
>JAUTBS010098385.1:0-12903 GCA_032361285.1 Aequorea victoria | reverse complement strand
CTATCCCCTGGACTTTCCACATGGTCCCAAATAGAGAAGTCACATGATCGCTCCATAATAGATAAGAAAACATTTTTATCTCTTTTTAAACATTTATACCATGATAGTAATCAGATGATAGTTCAATAGTAAAATAAAAGCATTTGAAAAGTATATACATTTCATTTTTCAACATAATTTGGGGATACGGAGATTTTATTTGAAAGATGCATAGCATGTAACCACTCACCTGAGGTCCAATGTGAGCTCAAAAGAATAAGAATACAATCTACGTCAACCTGATTATACATATGATGACCAAGATCAATAAATGAAGCTAATGCACCATTTAAAGTTACCCAAACGGATCCTTAGTCCTTTATTAATTTCCCATGTTCTTTTCTGGTGATAAACAAATCACTAATTCATTTAATTTATCTTTTAAATAGATACCCAAACAGGACCTAAGTATTTAGAATTAATTTCCAGTATTTTATTTAAATTTTAGGTTCAGTGCGTCGACCCAAAAGGGCATTGAGTCAACCAAACAGTGACAAGACTGCTTGTGAGTCGACACAGCAAGGTTGTGTGTCAACTCAAAATAAGAAAAAGTCTCAGTTCAGGCAATGTGAGTCGACATACAGGGGCTGTGAGTCAACCCAAACCCCTCAGGTGGCTACGAGTCGACACCACAGAGGCCGTGGGTTGACCCAAAGCAGTCTGGTGTGTCTCAGGCGGCTGTGGGTCGACTCACCCCATGAGTTGACCCAAGGTGTCTCAGGTCTCAAGGGTTGAGGCAAAAGGAGGCTATGTCGACCTATGGCAAGTTGTGAGTCGACCCAACAGAGGTTGTTTCGACTCAAGATGTCACAACAAGGGCAATTAAGTCGACACACAGGGGTGTGGGTCGACCCAAAGGTCAAGTGAGCCGAGGGGTCTCATCATCAATCGACCAAAGCAGATCATGTGTCGACCCAAAACTGGGTGAGTCGACATAAGGACAAAATAGAGGGCCATGGGTCGACTCAAATGGTTCATGATTGGACCCAAGGCAATGCATGGGTCTCAACCGTGACTGAGGTCTTGATCATGAGTCAACCCAAAAAGGTCATGAGTCGACTCAAAGGTCTAGTTTGTCACATGTGTCGATCCAAAAGGTCATGAGTCGACTCAACAGTCACGGGATCAGTCACTACGTCACATGGGTCGACTCATACAAGTTGTGAATCAACCCAGAGCTTTGCATCAGCCATTGATGGACTCTGGAGCTCTGGTTTTCTGGTGTTTTCTTCCCTTTTTTCTTCTCTTTAATCATTCCAAAGATGTTCATACATATTTTCGAAGATCTATACCTATTTTTACATGATTGATTTCATAATATAATCTGATTATATACATATATAAAAACTGATATACATATATCTAAACTCTTGCTATATATATTATATATATACATACAGAACTCAGGAAAGAGAGATGAACCAGGTGTCCTAAATATGATGATGATGATGATGATGCCGGCGTCGAACGATCGTGGTGGTGGTGCACAGAAGTGGCGGCAGGTCGCGGTGGCTGGGCAGTGGTGCTGGAAGTCGAGAGGGAGGAGAGGATTTTGCAGAGTGAGAGAAGGCTGGAAGAGATGGGTTCTGAGAGGGCGTAGCCTTCCTTTTTATAGGGGTGGAGGCCATCAAATATGGGATTGCTAGCAAGGGATAAGGATTCCCAATCATATCCCAAGTTTTCCTCAAACATATCACATTCCAAAAACTTCTCAGCCACCAGCTACCATCCATGGCAGGTTTCCTTTTAAAATAGCTTTCCTATTTCTTTATTATTTTATTTCTAATTTATTTACTCACTTCTCCCTTTAATTAAATTGGTATCAACACCATTAAATCATTCTTTTATTTATTTTAAGTTTTTAGTTTGTTTAGTTAATTAATTACTTCATTATTTAGTTAGTTTATTTTAAATAGACAATTGTCATATTTTTTTAATTAATAGTTAATAATAATAAATAATAATAATAAAATTTTAAAATTTTTACCGAATTTTACATCTCCCGCACCCTTTCTTTTGTTTCTTGCCGTAGAGATGGAAGTCTCGAAGGATAAGTCGTGTCTCTGCCGAACCCTCCTTTTATTTTTTCTTGCCATAGAGATTCAGAGCCTCGACGGATAAGCCGGGCTCCTCCCGCACCCTTTCTTTTGTTTCTGGTCGTAGAGATGAAAGTCTTGACGGATAAGCCAGGCTCCTCCCGCACCCTTTATTTTGGTTCTTACCGTAGAGATGGAAATCTCAACGGATAAGCTGGGCTCCTCCCGCACCCTAATTTTTTCTTTCATCTGAGATGAAAATCTTATCGCATAAGTCGGGCTTCTCCCACACCCTCCATTTTTCTTCTTGCCGTAGAGATTCAGAGTCTCGACGGATAAGACGGACTCCTCCCGTACCCTTTCTTTTGTTTCTGGCCGTAGAGATGAAAGTCTCGGCGAATAAGCCGAGCTTCTCCTGCACCCTTTTTTTTTATGGCTGTAGAGATGGAAGTCTGACGAATAAGCTGGGCTTCTCTTGCACCTTTATTATTTTTCTGGCCGTAGAGATTCAGAGTCTCGACGGATAAGCTGGGCTCCTCTCGCACCCTTTCTTTTATTTCTGGCCGTAAAAATGGAAGTCTCAACTGATAAGCTGGGCTCCTCCCGCACCCTTTCTTTTGTTTCTTGCCATAGAGATGGGAGTCTCTACAGATAAGCCAGCTCCTCCTCCATCTTTATTTTTTTTGGCTGTAGAGATTCAAAGTCTCGACGGATAAGTTGGGATCCTCCCGCTCCCTTACTTTTATTTCTGGCCGCAAAGATGAAAGTCTCGATGGATAAGCTGGGCTTCTCCTGCACCCCTTTACCGTTTGAGATGAAAGTTTCGACGGATAAGCTGGGTTTCTCCCGCACCCCTTTACTGTTTGAGATGAAAGTCTCGACGGATAAGCTGGGTTTCTCCCGCACCCCTTTTTCATTTGAGATGAAAATCTCATCGGATAAGCTGGGTTTCGCCCGCACCCCTTTTTCCGTTTGAGATCCAAAATCTTGACGGATAAGCCAGACTTCTCCAGCAACCCTTTGCCGTTTGAGATGAAAATCTCATCGAATAAGTCGGGCTTCTCCCACACCCCTTTTGCCGTTTAAGATCCAGAATCTCGACGGATAAGCCAGGCTTCTCCCGTACCCCTTTTGCCGTTCGAGATTCAAAATCTTGATGGATAAGCTGGGCTTCTCCCGCACCCATTTTTATTTTTTCTCTCTTGGATTTTCCAAGTAGATCTGAGGCGTTTGAGGCAAAAAAAAACCTTAACGTTTTTCTAAGATGTGTTTTTCCCGTGGCCTCATTTTGGACCTAGAGATCCAAAATCTCGACGTTCCCATTTTTCGTTTAAAGTCTGGTGTTACCACTCGCAACTTTGTTTTTCTCGCTTAGGGTTTTTTGAGAAAATTATGAGTTTTTTTATCATCGAGTTGCGGCCCAACGCTTCTTTTTCATTTAAGCTGAGTTTCATCACTCGCACCCTTTTGTTCTCATTTGGGGTTTTATGTGCTTGATAGTTGGGTCCTGGTCACCCACCTCATTTTTTAGCCATAAAGTTTGTTACTCTAATTTTGCTCTTTTAATAAAGTGGTCACAAGCTTTAAACATTTTAAGCTATGATTTGATTCGTTTCCATCTCTCCTCTATCTATCAGGAGTTGCCATTGCTTCATCAAGCTCTAACGTCACACCTATCTGGACCCGATTGCCAATTGGATGACTTGAAAGATTAAATTTCAATCCAAAAAGTACATTGATCCAAACTTTTTTGGAGATGCATCGAGCTCTAGAAGGCATGATCCTCATGCTCCAGAATAAGACTCAGGCCTAGGCTTAGTGTGAGGCAGAAATCAGAGCCCTTCAGTTTAATCATGTTCTGAGAAATCCACAGGATGAGGTAGTCAATAACCCTATTTGGGAAGAAGATCAGTTCGGTTGTGGGGATCCCACCCTCTTTATCTGTTCCTATTCTCCCTCCGTCCCTCACTCAAATGAGGAGTGTATGCGGAATAAACCACGAGGAGAGAAAGGAAAGACGGGTTTTCCCTTAAATGTGCATCCGTTGTTAAAGATCGCACGATTTTGAGAGTAGCCACTTAGTTTTTGAATAAACCAAGAAACCAAAAACTTTCAAGGCAAACTAGTCCATCCTTACTAGAGTAAATGGTTCAGGAGCTAGGGTACAAAAGGGAAAGGTGTTAGGCACCCCTCTCATCCGATTCAAAGATCGGCCTCTATTTAACCGTTCCGTTTGTTCTTGTCTTAAATTTATCAAAAATAACACATACAGAAAGGGGGTTGAAGAGAGAACATTACAAAAACAAACAATGAAACAAAACCTAACCTAAAACTAAGACTTTCTATGCATACGCACACTTAAGGCATGTCAAAAGGGGAGATATAAGCATATCAGTGCAGGCATGCATATAAAACATACTCTTAAAGCATAAAAATACAATAAAAGCTACAAGAAAGCCAACGGGACACGGCGTGCGCCACTTTGGGACTCTGAGAGATGGCGCACGCCACTATTGATCAGTGGGCTCGACACCGGGAGGTCCCAAGGAAGCTACTGTTTTTTAGGAAAATAGTGTGCTCGGGTGCATGTATTTTTTATAAAAAAAAAAAGAAGAAGAAAAAATAATTTACATATGGTTCTAAAATTAAAGAAAAGACTAAAAGATAGAAAACAAGCTAATTTGCGATTCTAGTATTAAAAATATGCTTAGACAAGAAAAAGAGAAATAATGAGAAAGAAAACCTGGGAGAACGAGGGTAACGGCCTCGTTCTCCCTTTTTTTACCGATTAGAAAGAAGTTTTGGGGAAGAAAATGAAAAATAAATAGAAGAAGAGGGCCAACCATATATCCTGTGAGCTAAGTGAAGTTTCAAGCAATATCTATGACTCGGCTTTTCCTCACGTATAGCACGCCTTCAGGAGTCCTTCCGTGCGGCCTTCATGCTTTCCAAGTCCTTCCTCGAGCCTTCCAAGTCCTTCCAATGTGAGGGAGTCTTAATTTGGGTTCATTTTAGTGAAAGTTTGGGGTTAGCTTAAGCTTAGTTTGTTAATTCGGTGAGGGTTCGGGTAGAATATAAGTCGGGAGTTGGGATAGGGAGTAAATTCTATAGAGGTTTGGCTCTTTTCAGAATCTTGGATTGGTTTTGGGGTAGGGAGAGGTCCTATTTATAGAGATTTTGGGCAAGGAGCTAACTTGGTGCCGAAGTCTCCTCTCAAGTGGCATGCGTCATGTGGGAGGTGGCGTGCACCACTTTGAGGTGGCGCCACGCCAGGTTATAAGTCAGTTTAGGTCGATTTTAGGGTTCTGACATGGTTTGGCTAGTGGGTTGAAAAGGATATGGTGCGACGCTAGCAATTCAGTTTTGAGATAGCATGGGTTGGTTTGGAGGGAAGTGGCCTGCGCCACTTAGAGGTGGCACCGCACTGGGTTGTGGCACCGAGGGGTGTTTTTGGTATTTTTGAGGTTTTTTGGGTTGTATTGGGGTGTTTGAGTTGTTTCGAAAGGACTTTTCGGACTCTCGGACTCGTGCAGAAGTTCCTTTGAACGTGACTAACATACCTTTCATCATCGGAAGGCTACGGGAACCGGCCGATGTTCGGTTTAGTAAAAAATGGGGTGTCTACACTATTTATTTATACCCATTGGGCATTCTTTATATTTGGTCCAAAGTTTTAGTTTATTTTCCTATTGGGTTTCTCTTAAATTTGGGTCTTATTTAGACCTTTCATGGATTACCTTCCTTGAACTCTTAATTGGTTCTTTGGTTTTTGATTTTATTGTCCCTTATGGTTGGGCTTAGGCTCATTCTCTATCTAATTTTTTTTTTGGGTTTTAGGAGTTCCTAGACCTTACTTGAGCTTGTTTCGGTATTCTGTGCCTTTTTTGTCTTTCATGAGACTTTCTAACTTAACATTTAAAAGTGCTTTATTCAAAATTATTTGGACTCTTTTTATTAATTCTACTTTTCTAGGTTTATCCCATTTCATAATCCATGTATTTATCCCTATGATTCTAGGGTTCGAATGCCACTCCTCAAGGCTTAACGCCTTTATTCTAAGTTTAGTACTTAATGATTGTGTTGTGAAAAGTGAGGTGTTACAATATCCTCCACTTAAAGAAATTTCTACCAAAAATTTAACTTCCTGGGTGTAAAAAGGTGCGGATCCTATTATCGCATATCCTCCTCCTTTTCCCACGTAACTTCTTCCACATTGTGATTTTGCCATAACACTTTTACGAGAGATATTGCCCAGCTGTGCAACCTTTGCTCCTTCCGTTTTGAAATCTGAATCAGCTCCTCTACGTAAGTCAGGTTTTTACTTAGTTCTACCGGTTGTGCGGTCATCACGTGAGTTGGATCAGGTACATATTTTTGAAGCATAGAAACATAGAACACATTATGAAGTTGTTCCAACTCTAGAGGTAGCACCAACTAGTAAGCAGTCTCACCGACTCTTCATAGAATTTCGTACGGTTTGATGTACCTTGGACTTAACTTGCCCTTCTTTCTGAATCTCATTACTCCCTTCCATGGTGATACTTAAAGAAACACTAGATCACCAACGTCGAATGCCAGCTCTCTCCTTCGGTTATCAGCATAGCTCTTTTGTCTGTCCTGAGCTATTTTCATTCGTTCATGTATGATTCTGACTTTATCTGCCATCTCTTGGACTATCTTGGGTCCTAAAATCTTTCGCTCACCAACTTCGTCCCAACAAATTGGAGTTCTATATCGTCTGCCATAAAGTGCCTCATATGGAGCCATCTCGGTGGTCGCTTGGTAGCTATTGTTATATGTGAACTCTATCAACGGAAAATGCATGTCCCAGCTCCCTTGAAAATTTAGTACACATGCTTGTAAAATTTAGTACACATGCTTGAGACACTGGGGGCCCACACCAACGATCAAAATCTCAGGCTCAGGGAATTTTCAAAGTCTCTGATGGAGCGGGCCTACACCTGGTACACTACCCTACCTCCTGGTTCAATCCCTACCTGGGAAGATATGGTGGCCAAATTTTATACTAAGTTTTTTTCAACTAGAACAGTGGTTGACCACCCTCTAGTTGGCCAAAGAAATACAAAAGTACTCGAAGAACGTCTTCACATACATCAAACGATTTCACGACCGATCGATGGAATGCTACGAGCAAGTGGAGGAGGCAACCCAAGCAAAAATTAGCTTGGAAGGAATGCACAAAGACTACAAAGTGTTGTTAGTCAACCACCACCTACCCATATTTTCTAGACTACTAGTGTGCCCAAAACCTCAGGGACTTAGTCAAAATATCATACCGATCGAAGTCCTCGTAGAGCCCCCCACGGAGAGCATCAGTGCAGGCAGTGGAGTACACGAATATAAGGAATCGCGCCCACGGGTACGATACGGAAGCACGTCCACTCTCATGCAGGTATCAAGAAGTAAAAGAAATTCTAAAGAAATGGGAAGATGACGGAATAATCATGCTCCCCCCATAGATCGAGAGCCCTCGAGGCAGGAAAAGCTGAATGCATGATACTACATTTACCACCGCACCATCAGACATCCTACCCAGGAATGTTGGGCTTTAAAAAGTCTCCTGCACCAAAAAATAGCTATAGGAGAGCTCGAGCTTTCCAAAGGAAGAAATGTAGCCGAAGACCCGCTGCCCGAGCACTCGAAAGGAAAGGCGGTCATGATGATCTCGTACTACGATGAACACAAAAACATCGTATGCCGTGTGAAGGAGCCACAGGAAGTTTTTCCCCTAGAGGAAGATTCCCGCACTGAGAGTCTGAAGAATTCCACAAAATTCAAATGCTTCTTTGACCAAATGGGCTTCTCAAACGAAGTAAGATTCAAAGCCACCAAAGTTGTGCTAAACATCGCCGACGAATGCAAAGAGCGATGCATGGGGGTGTCTGGCTCCGTTAACAGAACATTGAAGGACGCATCCTCCACCATCTCTGTTTCCCCAAAAGATCACAGAGTACCATATAATCACAACCGACCTTTGTATGTCACTGCGATGGTGAACGGGGTGGAATTCAATAGAGCATTCATGGATGGGGGATTATCCATCAACATCATGACCCTGAAAACCTTCCGCATAGTGCGCATTCCCAAGAAGTGCCTCATCAAACAACCGATCAATGTAGCAAAGCTTGGAAATGAGTAGCGACGGACTACGGGGTACACCATCATCGAGCTCCAAGTAGGCAAGATAAGATCCACAACTAAATTTCATATTATTGAGGCATCTTACACCTATCATATGTTATTGGGAAGAGTATAGATGCACCGCTATGATGCTATATCATCAACATCCCACCAGTATCTGAAGGCATTATGGCAAGGTAAGGTGGTCGAGATCCTGGCCTTAGTGAACCCATTTAACCCCGCAGAGGCCCATTACACTAAGGCGGTCTTCTTCAATGAGATCCCTAAGGAAGAAATTCTGCAGCCCATGGAGGCTACCCCCCTACCGTGGTGGGAACAGCGGTGCTCCAAAAACTCACAAGGGGTAAAGAACCGAGAAGCAGGCCAAGACACGCACAATGGCGATGATCAAAAGAAAGGAAGGATCATCAGTTACGAGAGGGCCGACAGAAAAATGGTGTACTGCCTATGATGGTACGATTTCACTGGGCTTGAAGATTCAGTGCCGCAGGAGAAAGAGACAAACAGGGCCTTCGCAACAAATCAAGGAATAAAAGAAGCCTCTGAATGTCTCCAGGACTACCGTAAATAGCAAAAGAAAGAATTGGAAGAGATCGATCTAAGCCCAGAAGGATATTAAAGGTGGCCCACCTTCATCTCTAAAGAACTATCGCCTCAGCAGCAGTGCGAGATCATGAACTTGCTTAAAAAAACCAAGACGTATTTGCATGGGACTACTCTGAAATGCCAGGTCTAAGCCTCAACCTCACCACTCATTCCCTTAGACTCATTCCTACAACTAAACCTAGTAAATAGTATGTAAGATTCTTCAGGCCTGAGGTGGAATTTCAAATAAAAGAGGAAATAGTTAAACTCTTAAAAGCAGGCTTCATCAAACCTGTGTAGCACCCCCAATGGTTAGCTAACATTGTACGGATAAAAAAGAAGACCGGAAAAATCAGAGTGTGCGTTGACTTTTGAGATTTAAATAAAGCTTGTCCAGAGGATGATTTCCTTTTTCCAAACATTGATTTGCTAATTGACTCCACCGCGGGACATCAAATGTTTTCTTTCATAGATGGATTCATCGGCTACAATCAAATCAAGATAGCATAGAAAGACGTGGAGAAAACCTCATTCTGAACCCCCATAGGCGTATTTCGCTACAATGTTATGCCCTTCGGGTTCAAAAATGCAGGGGCCACATACCAACGCACGATAATGGCCATTCTCCACGATATGTTGCACAAAAACTTTGAGTTTTATGTAGACGATCTTGTGCTTAAAACAAAAGTGGCAATCAAACACGGAGAAGACCTGAGAAAGACCTTCAACAGATGTCACACCTATCAGCTAAAAATGAACCTGTTAAAATGTGCTTTTGGGCTAACCTCCGATAAATTCCTCGAGTGCATAATTCACAGGCACGGGATTGAGCCGGACCCAGCCAAGATACAGGCCATTCAAAACAAGCCAGGTCCCTCCTCCTTCAAACAGTTAAAGAGCCTCCTAGGAAGAATCTCTTATTTATGAAGGTTCATACCTGCATTGGTAAAAGTCACTCATCCGCTGTACACCCTCCTAAAGAAAGGCACTGCGTCCATATGGGGAGTAGAGCAAAAGAGCACCCTCCAGGCAATAAAAGATATATTAACTGTACCGAGGATGATGGTCGCACCAAAACCACGGGAACCTCTCAAACTGTACCTCACATCCACCCCGCGATCAATCGGGGCATTATTGGCTCAAGATGATGAGGGGCAAGAACGACCAATTTACTATATCAGTAGAGTCGTCGATGGAGCAGAAGAAAGATATTTACCCGCGGAACGACACTGCTTGGCCATGATTTTCGTAGCACAAAAGCTACAGCACTATCTCTTAGCCCATAGTATCCAAATAATAACCAAATGTGATCTCATTCATTACCTTCTTGCTAAACCAGTCATGATAGGGAAAATAGCGCAGTGGTTATTGTAACTGGCCGAGTTTGACATACAGTGCAAAAGACCCACTACCATAAAAAGCCAGGCTTTAGCCGATTTGCTAGCTCAATTCCGCAACAGGAATTACGAACCCTTCGAAGAAAATTCACTCAGCAAATACCTAGAAGTCAGAATAGTCGAAACACAAAAATTGGCTCTATGCTTTGATGGATCTTCTACTAGCCAAGGGGAAGGAGCAGGGGTGGTACTCACCGCGGAAGATGGACCGCTGGTTGACCTTTGCTATAAGCTGGATTTCTTAGTAACCAACAACGAGGTAGAATACAAGGCCTTGATCCTAGGCCTAGTGGCCGCGCTAAATATCGGAGTCTCAATATTGAAAATTAAGGGCAATTCAAAATTAGTTGTAAAACAGACAAATGGGGACTACGCCATTAAGGAGCCAAACTTTGTTAAATATCGAACCATTGTACAAAGGCTAATGGACAAATTCACGGAGGTAATTATTGAACACGCCCCACGAGCCAACAACCGACACCCCGACATGCTCGCAACCATTGCCTCAAAAGAAGACGTGTCACATGAGAGCCCGGCGATCGAAATCTTCAAAAGAAATGCCCCATGCTCAATCAGAGATTTTTTCTCCGAAGAAGAAACAACCATCAAAGATGATTAGCGCCAGCCCATTCTATCAAAGCTAAAGGACGACAGCGGTACTGTGACAGAGCTGAAAAAATTTGTCATCCATGAAGACACTCTTCTTCAAAGTGCCAAGAGGAATTCTAACTCGATGCCTCAGCACGGATGAGGCGTCATTCAGGTTGGGAAGCATACACCAACTATCGTGCGGCATAGGAGAGATCAGCCTATACAGGAGAATCCAGAGGCAGGGGTTTTATAAGCCTAACATGGCAAAAAAGGTGGCAAAGGTATAATAAGAATGCAAAGAATGCCTCCAACATATCTCACCCACAGAATGCAACTTCATCAGCGTGGCCACAAATTAGCGACAGCCCTACAAAGACTACCTCAGAGAAGGCTCCATTCTGACCTCTAAAGAAGAGGTTGGGCTGGTCAAGAAAAAGGCATCACGATTCATATTGAGCGAAGATGAGCTATACAAGCGTGCCTACTCGGGGAAGTTACTAAGATGCATCACGGAGGAAGACACGACAACAGTTCTAGAAGAGGCGCACAAATTGGAACATCAAGGCGCCGCTAAACTAGTCGACCATCTACTACACATCGGGTACTTTTGGCCCACTATGGAGGCAAATTCCAAAAATTATGTACGAAGATGTCAAGCTTGTCAAGCACATGGCAACATACTCCACGCTCCCACGGATAATTTAAGGATGGTGCAAACGCCATTGTCGTTCCACACATGGGCGATGAACTTTATCGGGCTAATCTCCCTACCTTCAAGAGGAAATAATTAGATCCTAACGGCCACCGAGACCTACACTAAGTGGATAGAAGCTATCCCTTTACGTCGAGCGATAGGTCCCGCAGTGGCTAATTTTATCAAAGAAAACATCATCTGTGGGTTTGGAATCCCCAAAAATGTCTTGACAGATAACCGGACCACTTTTACCAACTCCCACGTGAGACAGCTGCTGCTCAAGTACAACATCACCCACCTTCGCTCTACACCTTATTACCTGCAAGGGAATGGGCAAGCCGAGGTCTCGAATAAAAACATACCAAGAATCCTAAGAAGAACCATACACGAATTCCTAAAGGAATGGTCCGAACAATTGTCTACAGCCTTGTGGGCATATAGAATGAGCAAGAAAAGATCCATGCGGGCAAGCTGTAACACCCCTCTCCATATGGTAATTAATCCCACGTGGGAGGGGTGGTACGGCTCACCTAAACCGAAACATGCATATATCTGAATATAATGAGGGATGCACTCCGTATTACCCCAACTAAAATATCAACATCCATAACAAATATCTCAACATAATATCCACGAATGGATACTCCATTCCAAAATGCTACATACTAAAAATAAACTAACTATGGGATACACAATCCCGACCAATATCAAAAGATAAACCAAGAATATTTACCCATTACAATTCCATCTAGAAGTATTACACAAAAATCTTCCTTTCCTCGGCACTAGTGGAACCAAGTCTACCCCAAAAACCTGAAATCTGTAATCACAAGGTTACAGAAAAGTTGGCTTAGTATAAAATGAAATAAGATATAAAAGTATCACATGTTATAAAGCATTTTACAATAAAAGAAACATCACCCTCACATGTAAGAAAATGGTTTCTATGCTTCCCAAACATCATGCATTGAAATACATTTTATCAAAGCATTTCAATATTTGTATTCATATGTTATACTTCACATTCATGCATATGTATTGTAATGCCCCAAAATTTCCGGTTCATTAGGAGAAATAATAAAAATAATTAAGGTTATACTAAGACAACCATTTCACACTTGATTAATATTTAACATATAATAATATTAGGTGTTCCTGCAGTTTACATTGTACTCCCTGTTTTAAATATTACAAGCCAACGAAATAAAACTAAAACTTAATAGAAATTACAATCGGCATTAAGCCATGGCTTGACGCAGTCTCCTTCCTACACCTCTGGTATAAATCCTCCCTCATAACCTGGCATGAAACACCATGACCTGTGTTGGCCTAAAGGTCTTTCAATCAAGTCCTCAAGCTTTTGCTTACCTTTGTTTTGACTCAACAACATATTGATTTA